>KZ506437.1:201824-213379 GCA_002844005.1 Limosa lapponica baueri
GATTTGAAAGGACAAAAAGACAAATTTCATGGAAATTAAGTTATTAAAACAGTGCCAAAGTCCTCCCTTTTTCTTTCATTTAATAGAAAAATCTCGATTTTCTCCTCTACAGTCAAGTTTTCAGCATGGTGCTAGTTCATAAGGAAAATAATGGGAGGAAAAGGAACATGAGCAAAAAATGTCAAACAATTTTGTGTCTTAGTTCAAATGTGGAGAAGAAACATCACAGCGACAGATAAGTTCAGTGAGCTAAGATGATATTTATCACACTTACGTATGTTACAGGGTATTTTTTAGCTCTAAGAACCAGTGCTCCTTTAAAAAATAAGGGAGTATTTTGATCCTAAGGATAGAAATCACAAAGAAGCCTCCCAGCGTAGTATGATTAATTGGCCTTTTTCAAAAAGCAGTGGGTAGAATCAAGATTAGACTCCAGGACCAAACATGAAACAATAGCTTGCTTTATTCCCAGCAGTTTTAATGCATGGAGATGACAGTCTCTTCACAAATGTCTCACTTAGATGGTGCTTCCAAGCCCCAGGTCAGAATTAGAAAAAATGAAAGAATGTGTAAATCAATGGCACTAATATTCATGCCCTTTGATTTCATGGCAGTTACCCACAGATTTGCAAATTCTAGGATTGTATAATCTTTTCCATGGACTGTCTCTGTGGTTTCCAGTGACAGCTACAGTCAGAGGAATCTCAAATAATGCTCCTGCTGGAGACCTGTGGGGGACAGAATCCACTGACCAGAAATAACTGAAGGATATGGAATTCAATGGGTGAAAAACAAGACAAGAACCCAAAAGGGTGATTTAGGAAGAATATCAAAGAGGGCATTCCAGGAGCCATTTAACCCTAGGGAGTAGAAGTTACTGCAGCGCTGTGCTGGGATCCAGGGAATCTCCAGTTTAATTCTAGCCACTTATCTACCAACTTGGTTTGATTGCCTCAGCTTCTCGATCGGCAAAGTAGGTCTCAGGATAGAATATTTCTGTAAAGTGTTTTGAGTTTTTTAAGTCAGTATTCT
Organism: Limosa lapponica baueri; assembly: GCA_002844005.1. Lineage (NCBI taxonomy): Eukaryota > Metazoa > Chordata > Aves > Charadriiformes > Scolopacidae > Limosa > Limosa lapponica. Next base: position 202,857 of record KZ506437.1, read on the forward strand.
ATGTAAAGGTGACTTATTTCTGTTATAGAGAAAGCCATTAGAGGTGACATTTAGTCTCTGCGTAAATCAATCCCGGTTTGCCAAACTTTCAGGTTTTTGTATTTGAGATTTAATGTCTCTGGAACAATGCTGTATTTGCAAGCTGGCTGAACAAGAATTCTTTTTCTGGTGTGTAATTTCTATTGTTCACTTCTATTTATTGTAAAGGAAATAGATCGTATTGTACCAGGCCCAAAGGTGGTATTAGCTAGTAGGCGCCTTTGCTATTGAAGTAATAAATTATCAGGTTTTTATATCAGCTTTACTAAAGAGGCAACTCTATGTTCATATGCTGAACAAATGGAGCATTGTTCCAGAGAAGAGATTCTGATTCGGAAGGAATTCCAAATTTCATTGCCTGAACTGATAAAAGAAACACTTTCCCCCCTTTACTAGATGATAATATACAATTACACGGAGAAAAAGCACACAGAGCTAGGCATTCCCACCAGAGTATTGACCTGAAACAGATGGGAAATGGCTGGAACATCTACATTTATACTGTCACCATCACTCTACATTTCATCTGAAAATAAACATTCCTGTTGGTATTGTATTTAGACCCCTTAGCAAGGCGATGGATGCAAAAAAGATATGCTAAATTAAATCTGCTACAGCTTACACACTATGTTGCTCTTTTCCTCTCGGTTTTAGCCTATGTCATTTTATTTCCACGCAAAGAATTTGGCCCTTCGGTGCATTACAAAGAATCCAAAGGACTAACCTTTTAGTGTTGGGAAAGAGCTAATGTTCCTGCCAGTGAGCTAAAGCTGGAGTATCCCTTTGTCATGGCCAAATTTATGACATGGATCAAAAACTATAAAAAGCTGTGTTGCATCCTGCCATTAAGGAGAATTAATATTTTCAGTGGTATGTTAACCAAAGTTTTTCCAGTGTCTCTCGTTAAAAGCAGATTGTTGACTTTTCATCCTGGTGTGCCAAACATTTTCACTGAAACCCTAACAAGACTTTCATCTTACAACCATTATTTCTTAATGGACTTGGATAGGGGCAGCATACGGGAATGGATTTCCTTTTCAGCTCAGCGCAATGGCCCATCATTAGTGTGCTGGGTCTTGGAGAACCATTACACATGCAAACATTTAAAGCATTTCCAGGGTAACTACTTTTCTTTCCTGAAATGCAATTCATGTTTTATCTATTATATTTAAGCAGCATTTGGTCACATTTCACCTTTCAAGTATCTCTACTATGATCACTTCTCATTCTGCTGTATAGTAAAAGTCATAATGAATGAGATCATACACAAAAACATTTTTTTATGGAGTGGATTTTGTAGAACTTTCCCCTCATCTTGGGCAATAAATCTGTCTCCAAAAACCACGAAGCCCAAATGCTGACCATTTGACAAGAATCCTGTATGACAACACCACTCGCCACTTATTTCTTATTATTGGGTAGATTATGGCCTTCATATTTGGAAAAAAAAAATAAATAATGTACTGTCTGCCCTTTCGGTCCTTCTATTTTTAGTGATTTCTATTCATTCCTGTTTTCCTACTGGTGATGCCCTGATATCTGCCACCAAACAGCACTCACTCTCTTTGCAGGAATGTTGTTGGTTGGTTGCTATTCTTTTTCCACGCTGACACGAGCAGTGTCAACCCCTTTCAGAAATTGCCCATTCCTCCCGTTAAGCCCTCTCATTCCTAATATGTACTCCTAAAGATTCCTTAACAATTACATACACAGATGCAGTTTTGGAAACTTTCAACCTTTGATGGTATTTTGAACCACGGCCCTATTGGCAGCAAATGAACTCAAAGTAACAACCCTGGAGTGTGATACCATCAGTTCTAAGAAGCTGTGTAATATTTATATGTCTTCATTCAGACTTTATATCAAATATAACAGGCTTTGCAACCTTCATTAAGAAAAGCTGGCACCCAGAGGTTACCATATGTTCCTCTTTTTAGGCTAGCGTTTAAGTGCAGATGTATATTTATTTTTCCACTCTACGGTCCTCCCTGAACTGTTCTTACTGCAAAGCTAATGAAACCGTTGCTTTAATCCCCACTGGCCTTCGGGGTACATCATATGGTCCTTACTATTTAAGAATTCTTTTTTAGTGTGCTTTCTATTTCCTTACTCCTGCAGTATTTATAACGTCCCAGTTCAAGAGGCTTTGCTTTTTCTATGGGCGTCAGGGAAAATAAAACCTTTGGTATCACGCTGAAGGTGGAACCGAAGCCAAATCTGCCTAAGTCAGATGCAGAACAGCTCTTCCCCCACCCTTTCCCATTTGCCCAGCACTTTCTCAATTAGCTGAGCTGCCCAGGATGGCTTTCCTTTATTAACAGACTTGTCAGACACTTTTAAATTGTGTTGCTCACCTTCCTAATCCAAAGGTCCTTCTTGTATTCAAGCTATTGTTTATTTATACGCCACAGTTACTGTAGACTTCCAAATGCTGAACCCAAGGTTATCACTCGAGGCTTTGCAATAGACACCAGCCACCCTCTTTATAGCAGACGAATGCATCTAAAATTCCTATTATTTCTCTTTCTGAGGAAACTGTAACGTTTCCTCATTTTCTTCAGGCCTGATCCAAACACCATTTGGATTAGTGAAAGCACCACAAATATAGTGAGCAATTTTTAATTTTTTTTTTTTTTAGAAGGAATATATTCCAATTCATTTGAACTATGGACCCCGTCTCACTGCCTTGATTCTCACACGTAACCTTTAGTCGGAAGAGCAAATGCAGGGCGTGCTGGAGGCCTTAAGGCTATTGCTGAAAATAACGGCTACAGATTTGGCCCCATTTTCTTCTCTCCCTTCCTGCAGTGGATGTTTTGCAAGAGATGAATTCCTCTGTGCTTGATACTAGTCTATAAGATTAGACTTTTATACTATATTTTATACTTCAGTAAATCCCACTGAACTCATTCTGGTTTATGCTTCTTCTTAGAGGAGACTATTATATGTAAGCTGAATCTCTTAACTATATCAAATCCAATATAAACACCCTCTTTATAAGACACACCTCACTCTAATGCTCAGTGTGGAACTCCTAACAAAAATTATAAATGGAGTGCTTTGTTCAGGCGTTTAACTCTTTCATTCCTAATATCAAATCACAATGCTTAAGCTGTTTTTATTTTGCACTTGAAAATAAATATAAAGGGAAGCCGTAACTTAACCCATATGATGTGTTTGAGCAAATCTGGGAGAAGATTTTAACAAGAGACGAAAACTTAGGATGTGACTTCGCCAAAGTTTCGAGTTTTTTTAATCTCATTTTTTGGAGGGGTGTCTGGGAAGGAGTGGGGGGAGGGGGAACGTGCTAAAACTTTGCTAATTGTTGGAGAATTCAAACCTGTTTTCATTTATTTGAAATTATTACATAATGGAAGCGGGACGCTATAATTCAACCCAAATGGACGACTTCAATAAGCGGGTGGAAATGATTCAGTACATTAAAGAGAAGCTGTTTCAATAACAAATCTTTATTATAATCAGGAGTGAAGTGGTTAATTTAAGTTTTTACTGAAAAACAGGCTGGCAAAAATGTTTCCAGGGATGTGGGGATTTTTTTCCTTTTACTCAGTAGGGGTTTGGAGAGGAGGTTTGGAAGGGAAGGAGGGCTTCGGTTCCAGGATCCCTGCATTCCCACGAGTTCCATTAAGGAAGGGGGAAGGGCTTCCTGCTGAGGCAGCCATCTGCAGCTTTCTGTGAACAGCAGGAACCAAAGGCCTGGTAAAAGGAGAGTAAACCCAGGGTGACAATTTTGTCTGCATTCAAAGTCAGAATGTGGCTGATTATTTTTTATTATTAGTGGCGTTGTTACTACTATTATTATTAAGGAGGAGGGAGGGTTTCTCTGGCAGAATTAGCAGGTCTATAATGGAATATTAATTACCAGCAAACAATAGTGTTACAGGCAGAAAAGTGTCTAGCGCAAACACACCCTGACAGCCTCTCCTGGAATGCGCCGCCGACAGCAAGCTGGGATTGTCATCATCCGAGCTACTGTCGCTGCGCTACAAACTATCCCGAGTCCGTGGATGCATGTCTGAGGTCCCCTTAAGTTATTGCTTTCTAGGCTAGAGTAAATTAGACCTGGATTTTTGTAAAGTGCTGTCACTTAATACCTATTTTATTAAGGTTATTTTTATGCCCATAATTTGAGGCTAACACATCTGTTATTTCCTCCACTGCCTGGCTTTGGTGAACGTTGCCTATGGAAAGTAACAAAGAGTGACACTGGAAAAAATAACAAGGGTGTTTTAACTTCCAACATCTGGAGAAAACAATATTAAGGAAACAGGAACAAATAGGTACGGTAGCCTACAAAGCAAAAGTCCACTTTTTAACAACAGTGCATAGTTTATACGGTGCAGTAGATTTTTTATGATTTTAGTCTGGGCAATCTAATACAAAAAATAAGGTCGAAAAATCTCATTAAAGAAGCAGCAGTACCAGTTCTTGTTTAGGTCATCCTAATGCCAAAACCCCAGGTACAAAGGGAGAGAAGTTAAAAAAAAGGGACTAATATCCCTTCCAGAAAAGAGTTTCAAAATTCCATCTCAAAAGCTTCCTGCTATGTAGTTTTCAATAAAGTTTTATCACTTCTACATATATGTCCCTGGCTGCTACCTACAGAGATGCAGAAAATTCTACTGTATCATATGAAACTTCAAAAATGAATTAAGCATTCCTGTGGAGTGATAAATATCAAATAAATATCAAGATTAAGAGAGTGGTGGTAGTTTTCCAAGCGGAAAAAAAACCTCAAAAAAACCCCAACAAATATAAATCCTCTTAATATTTGCATTCACATTATTGAATGTAACAAAACACACCAGAAAATGTATCAAGGAATCCTTTAGGGTAAGGGATGCATTTACCATACAAATATCTATTTGGAAATACCACTAGTTTTTTCTTTTAAATTTGATAGATTTATTTTTACAATGTACATTCCTAAACCCTCCCATTTGTTGTCTGAATTCCTGTTTGTGACCTTGGAATTCCAAATTTATGATGTCATCCTCTGCCTTTTTTTCCAAGGGCATTGTATTAGAAAATGAAAACAGCATGAAAATACTTCCCTGTCCCTTCACACCCTCTCCTTTTCTCCTGTTAACGAGTATTGCCTTGGCATCCATTTGAAAAATAAAATGAAATTTTTAAATGGAAAGGTGAATTACACTTACCATACTCTGCAAAATAGAAGGCCTATCTTTGCTTCACAAACATCGCAGGCTGTGTGTAGCAGAAGCTGCTCATTTCTAGCTACCGTTTTGGGGTATGGAGATTTCTGCTTTCATTTAATATTTTCTTTTAAAGAAAACAACACATAATACTGCTGAAGAGTTTCTCTCTTTGCTTTTTCTTTTAACTCTCCTAAAGGAGGACTCTGCTTTCAGTGGCACATGATTATTTTAGCAGTTTTCCTCACATAAAGGCTACATGTAAGTAAAGACTGTTTCTCCTGCCGGTAACGAGAAGTAGATAGATGGTAGTTAGGAACAGATGCTCCTAATGGCTGGACCACTGCTTGTGACAGCAAAAGCCAGAGGAAGTCATTACACACCTCAACAGTAGATGTGCTTTTAGTTCCCAGTACAAGTAACATGTGCCCCAGGTCAGTAAAGCCCTGATGTTTGAGTAGGTTTGGGTTCCACGCAAAGCTAAAGGTCTGTCCAGGTGCTTTTCTGAGTAGGTTTTGTGTCTGGACACAGGAAAGCGACTCCAGGCACAGGTGAAGCAACTCCAGGCACCAGCTGAACATCCCGGCCAGGCTGCAAAAGGACAGGGTGCAGCACAGGAGGCATTCAGAGAGTCAGGAGAAACTACGCTTCCAAATGATACCCGATTAAAACCTTAGTGCAATGTGAAAGCTGTCATAATGAATGCCAGCCTAACCCAGAAAATCCTCCTCGTTTTAAAAGGTGTTACAAATGCTCAGCACCTCACAGGATTAAGTTCAAAGTCACCTTTACAAATAGCATGGCCTTCACAACGCCAAAGTACTAATTTTTGTAAAGAAAATTTGGCACCCAAAACCACACAAATCAATTTTTCTTAAAAAAAAAAAAAGAAAAAGTCTGCTTTAAACTCTACCGAGACCACAATGTTTTCACACTATTAAGAACAATATGAGAACCTGCTTCTGTCTTTACGTCATAAAACATTGTTTTCCTCAGATGAGGCTGTAAATGTAACAGTTTCCCAATGTTGAAATCAAGTGCTGTAGAAATATAGGTGTTATACCATTTTACAAATAAACAAAAAACCCCAGCAACTACAACATTGCTTTAATACCTTTGCTTTTTATAAGTTCAGAGGGCCAACATGATCATTTTCCTTGTTGTCCCCACTCCTGTCCCCCACTGCAACCTCCCCCAAGATGCTAACCCATGTTTGGAGATGTTTCCCTTCTGGAAACACACCAGACACTCTTATAGAACTTGAGATATTTAATGTCACAATGTAGATTGTTTCTTGTATGTATGTTTATATCAGCTTCATCTGCAACTGCCCGATATCACCTGGGGCAGAAACCACCTTCTGCATCAGTGGATCGAAAGCACAGTAGGCATTATTGGTGAAAGGTACAACATCTGTTTAAGTGGCACCTAGGGTTTTTTCAGTTGGTTAGTATTGTAATCACTTTAGCTACCAGAGGAATGTGGTGCCTATGGGCAGCACCTAAGAACAACATGCAGGTATAGTATATGCATTCATAAATGGGTAAAATTTATCACGGACTCTATAGGTATCAGGAGACCTCTCTATCACGTAAGTCCTCAAAGTGAGGCTCTGGTGGGATGTGAAAAATATGTGGGCTCTTTTCCAGCCCTCCGAGGTGAATTATATCTGGCAAAACTACAGCTACGCCTGTGCAGGCAGGTGCAGGCGGTTCCTTCGATCCCTCGGTGTCGCTGGTCCCAGCCGGCCGCAACCCAGCTCCAGCACAAAAGCCATACAGGGACGTTTCACTAAGAAATTGTATTGGCCTGAATACCATCAGCCTCCCAACATGCTGGCTAAGAATCCACCAACTAGTTCGTCAAGTGAGTTTTTGGTTAAAGCTGTTTGCGTATGCAGAATGCTGCTTACAAATCAAATTGAAGAAAGTAATGATAAATTTCTAAAATTCATCCAAATATTTTTAAAAAGACATGTATAGCAATACAAATGGCTTTAAAATGTCTCAAAACTGCTCTGTGACCACAATGCTATATTTTTGAAAAAAAATGGACTGAGTTTGTTTTTAAAGATAAGCAGTGACATCCAGTCTTCACTGTAAAAAAAAAAAAGATGAGGTCAAGAGGCCAGCATTTCTTTTACATTCTGATATCCTTCCTCATTTATAATATGTGCCATAAAATGAAGTGGAAGGGGTAAATGAAGCGATGAGCACCTAACAGCTTTACTGACAGCTTTTGTACTACCAAAACAAACTACACTGCATCTTATTTATGTAGTGGGAATCCACCAGTTCAAATAGTGACCAATGACCCTAGTTCAGTAAAGTACCTAAAAATGTATTTAAGAATTTTATGAACGCGTAGAATAAAGAAAAAGCTTAAATTAAAGCATACACTTAAATGCTTTGCTAAATTGGAACTTTACTGTTCATATAAATTGCAGTTGCAAGGCAAGCAACTGTTCTACAAAATATTCTGAAATTATTCTAAAAGCCTATCACAGAAATCTGAGTAATTCACAATACTGGAAATTCAACAGGAAGACCAATGTCTGTCAACTGGTGGTTGGAGCAAGATGCGGATTCCCAAGTGGAGTAAGGTTAAAATGTTACAGCAACATGGTCTGGCATGATTTTTCAAAAACTTACAAGCAAGGGAAATGCCCCAGGGAATGCCCCCAGGGGGCATTAGGCCGTGCTTCTGAGGAGGCCGGAGTTAAGGGCAGAGCTCTGAGGAAATCACAAAGAAAAAAGTCATATGTCTTTCAGTCCCCAAGGATCCGCCTATGAATTTATAGCCAAGGACGTGAACCTCTAGGTTACTTGTGCTTCAGATCTGCCAGAAAGAAACCTTTCCTTATGCTCTTCCCCACCAGATACCACTCCTCTTCATAAACCAGCACTCTGTTATGTCTACCACATCTATAGCAAATAAAAGTATTAAAAAAAAAAAAAAAGAAAATCAGTCTTTATTCACCAGAAGGAGGCAGGAATGGGGTCACGAAGACTTCATCCCCCTTTCCTTTCCAATTTGACTTTGAAAACATGTGAGATGATAAGCTCAGGGAAAAGAACACTGAAACATTTCTGAGCTGAACCTCACAGGCTCAGCAAACTAACGAAGGAGAATTTGCAAGAGCTGTGACAGATCTGAGGGAACTCTACAGCGCAAAAGAAACTGAAAATATTTACTAACCCAAAGGCTGTTGTCCACTAGTGTTCTCAACCAGGGCACAATGACCCCCTTCTCCTGTTCCAGTGCGATAACAACTCAGTTACAGAATAAACCACCGGAAAGGTAGGGGTCATTACTTCTGTGTTTGTATCAGACCTGGCTTCTTCTTAATTTTAACATATGAACCCTGAAACAAATATCCATTTCCTTTGTACCACGGGAAGAGGAGGTCTTTTAAAGCAGAACAAGTAATTGAAAAAAGATATTTTCTGGTTTTAATAAGAAGTAAGCCAACATGATATAAAAAAACCCTATGTTTTGCAACACCTGTCACAACTTCAAAGAACATAAAAAGTGGCTATTGCGAAAATAACAGGTGTCAGCCTAGAGATGTGAGGTCCAATATGTGGCAGAAGCACAGAAATTCAGGCAATTGCTGGTAAAAGAACACACAACCCAAACCCCCCTCAAAAAGCAAAACAGAAAAAAAACCCAACAAACTCTTATGACCCACAACAGTGGATATTTTTAAAACTCTGCATTTTCATATTATCTCATAAGTAATATATCATTGAATTATGCAAAGAGATTCAAAAATAGATTGGAACAAAACTGAGGTTGAGAAATCGAGCGTTCAGAGCCAGGAAAGAGAGAAACGAAGGAAAGTTTAATTTTGTTTTTTAAAATATGGCCTTGCAAATGTTGTAAATGGATAAAAACAATGTGAAATAGCTCATCAGATAAAAACTGATAAAGCTTGCATGATCTGGGAGAGACTGGGCCTCAGAATATTAAGTTTCCTCGTCATAAAGGATTTAGGGTATCCAAAAGCCATCTCTGATACAGTCCTGAAAACTGGACATAGATGTCCAGTGAGTCCACAAGAGAACATATGGAGTGACAGAAGCATTGGAGGTATTACAAATATAGTCTTAAAAAAAAAAATTACAAGTTAACTGCAATTTGCATTGAAGATGATGCCTTACAATACACTGTGGATAAAGCTAAAATCCCAGGATGGCTCACTTAATTATAATTTGTTTATGATTTCATATTTTTGAGTCTACTGTCACTAAATCTCTGCTAAGAGCAGAAATAAATTTGGGGGGGAGGGGTGTGTGTGTGATGTTTAACAATATAAAATTTCCTTTTCTTTCTTTCTGACTACCCAAGAGGGACAGAGAGAGTAACATCCGATTAGTAACCACGCTTCCTCTGTGATGCGAACTGTGAAATATGTAGCTGGCCCAGGGTCTTAACGGGGAGTGTGTGCTTGAGGCATAGAAACAGACTGGGTTGTTTGAAACATAGCAACCAGCTGGGTTACAGGGTCCTCCCTCACTGCTACCTAATTTGGCTTATTGAGGGTTTTTCATGGTCTGGGTCCCCTGAGGAACTGTCTTGGTGACTCATCTAAAGCCCATATCCGGTGTGTTTATTATCCTGCTATCTTATATGAGAATAGAACATCTCTTGCTCTAGCGATAGGCAGATGTGAACTTGATGTAAGGTTTTCCAGGAGTGCTTCAGTAACTTGGACATTTACTCTCATTTTAAAAAAAATGCACCTGGGGAACCTGTCTAATGGCAAAGAAAAGTCACTGACATGCTTTGGAGATCCTGGATTTCCAAAAAATAATTGTACTTAATTATAAGATTGAAAAGTGTGAACCTGTGCAGCAGATGAACAACTGTTTCCTTCCCAGGAATAAGAAAGCAACTGAAACAGCGTTTGGGACCAGTTGAAACCACCAAGGGTACACCTCCTAGAACTAAGATAGTTTCTTCTTGTTTTTAATGAGACACCTTTTTCTACTTCAGTGCTGTTCCTGCAGCTCTTAACATATCTCTTTTCAGTTGTCACCTTATTTGAGCCACAGTTCTAGAGATTCTAGTTTACCTGAGTGTTATCTCTTCAGACTGATGGATTCTTATTTTGGGAAAAAAATGTATGAGAGGCATTCATGGCTTTGTTCTGTTTTACAGGAGGTACCACGCTGATTGCCAGCTGGGTGAACGTGAGAAGAAAGCCTTCCTAAGGTATCACAGTCCTGTCAGATACTTCGCTTTTTTAGTTCCACGCAGCTTAGATCAGCATCCATTTCAGACAATGCTTTCTACTGAACAGAC
>KZ506438.1:0-37777 GCA_002844005.1 Limosa lapponica baueri
TAGTTCAAATTTTCTTGTTTTGAAGTTCAAATGTGAAGATCTCCCAGTTCTAAAATGTTCATCATTCTGCATCCAAAGTCGTTTTGACACTGAAAAAAGGGCATTGAAGTAAATGTTAATTTCAATTGTTAATGTTTTACAATTGCTACATTTTTTCTTCTGAACAGTACTGATTCATACTCAGTGGTAACTAGATATTGGATTAAGATTTAAATGACTGCATTTTGTCTCTAAATATAATGGATGAACTCTTGGGAAATCATATGTGTTCTATACAAAATATTTGATAACAGAATTGTAAAATTCAATCTTTTTTTAAATGTTTGAAATTTAGATCTTCTGGAAATTCAGGTACAACTCATGCTTGCTTTTTTTCATTGAAAGCATCAAAGGAAAAAAGAAAAACTTTATAGATATCAACATTCTTATAATATCTCTTGAAATAATTTTAAGCCAATTTTTAGATATGATTGATTTCTCACAGTTTTCTTCATGGATCTATTTTTCTCCCACCTTTGAATATAACAGGGCCTTGCTTCAAAGGTGAATGCAAGAATACAACAATGCCAAAACAGAATGGTGCCTCCTCCTCTCACCATCTCTGAGCATCTCCCCAGTCCTGCTCTTAGCATCACCTCAGAGTCACAAATCAGATGGGGGTTCCCCCCCTGCAACACACATGTGAATTTGTTATCAGAAGCGTATTTGTTTCCTTATGGCCTAAAAATCCTGCTCATCTATTTTGACCCCTGAGAATCCTCATTCACCCCCACCAGCTGTGCTTATGCATTTTCCTACCTGTTTTTTGCTGGGTTAAGACGAGTTGGACTGTGGTCTATCAAAGTTATCCTATTATCCAGAAAGGTTAAAGTGGCCTTTCAGGTTGTTAATGAGGAAAATAAAAACATTATTTTGCTGCTATGTTGTTACATCGTCATGTCTGAGATGCTTGCTAGGTTAAGTTACGGCAACCTAATAGAATGCTGTGTATTACACATTTTATGCTATATAATCCTATCACAAGAATTAATATAATGTTTGACTGAAGTGATTTATGGAGCTAATAAACCTCTTCTTACACTGGTTCATATATTGAGTTATCTTCATCTATTTGATATATTTTCATTTCCTAACTATGGCATAAAAATGTGATTAAGAAATTGTTGCTTGGGAGTTTTCACATCGTGCTCCTGAACACTATCCTTCTGCAAGATTACATGAAATAATTGCTTTATTTTTAGTAGTAATTTTAATGGTAACACACAGACCTTTCTTTCTTTCATAAATAACTTTAGCAAAGTAACAAGTTGCACTGCACTTACATGTAGAGTCCTGAAGAAAAAGTGATGTGACGGCTCATTCCTCTTTGAGAGGAGTTGACATCTCCATTTCCATCTCCATTTAAAGCATGATCTTTTAGTTCCCTGAGTGTTCCTCAGGATTCCTGAAGTTGAGAGAAACTGGGAGTTGTTCACCATGGCTCCGACCATTTAACAAGTCATGAAGAGAAGACAGGGTTTGTATCTGTCCCTGTATATATGGCTGCAGAAAAAATTACTGGCTTTCAGCATGTGTTTGAAGGTATAAAAGCAGTGGCATGTAGATACAGAAAACATGTCTCAAAAACCAGTGCTGTTTTATAGTGGAAATAAGTTTCAGTTTGATTACGGTCTGACTACTACAGGTTCCTGATGACAAAAAAAAGAAAAAGAAACCCAATTGAAATCCGAATTTTAGCATATCAAAAGAACAGAAAAAAAAAAAATGGTACTACATGTAAAACTGACTTCCAGAAATTATCAATCCATACTCAAATGCATAGTGAATGAATTCTAAAGTAAGACCTCGAAATCTAATGCTATAATTTAATTTGTATGTTTCTTAAAGCTGATCCTAAGGCTATTTAAGGTCTGCATACTGTTCTCCTTGTTAGACAGGTTTTATTTTAGTATCAACCTAATTGATTGGTTGATCAAGCAAACCACAACAACAAAATGCCTGTTTATCAGACGTTGATGTGGTTTGCCTGAGAATGTGTGTCCTGAACCTGAATGATAGAATATATGAAGGTTTTATTATTACTTTTTTACCTGTAATGCATTATAGAAGAGATCAGTAGTTCATTTGTTTCAATCCAAATGGTAGCAGTAGAGAAGATTAATTTCTATAGTTCTACTTTTTAATTATTCTGAGAATTCAGCATTTCAGTGTGCTGCTTCAAAAAAACATAGCCTGTCACCAAAAAAAGAAAAAAAATTTTTCTTCATGTCTGAGGAAATATTAGAACAAATCTGAAAACACAACAAAGGAATAATTTTGCTCTCTCAAATGAATCTTTCAGAGGTTTATCTTCTGTGTTGTGCGGGAAGTAAACTTCTCAACAAGCATGCAAATCAAATTATTTTTTGGTTTTTAGATATCTCTTATCAGACATTATTTCATCATGAAGCAATTATTTCTGTTATTCTCTGCAACAGCTATAAAGGTTTGTGTTCAAGTTGTTGTGTATACCATTGTCTTGATAATAGGAGGGGTTTTTTATGCACATCATATATGGTTTAAATATCAATGACCTTATCCATGAAACTGATAGAAAATATTTCCTATAAGAAATACTGTACTACATGATCTGACCTCACCATCCTTTCACAGTTAAGAGCTGTAATTTCAATATTGATGTGGGCAACTGTTTTCACCACTATAGCACAAAACAGCTTCTTAACACATCAAATATTAATTTGATTATGCAAATAAACACTGAAGCAAACCTGTATTTCCTTTCAGGCTGTTAAATTACTGAAAGTTTTTTTCGTGGTGATTGAATGTTCAACTTAAATGTTTAAATATCACTATTTGCTGAAGGGATTTACTTTGAAGAGTGATGCTGATCCTGACAAGAGCAGATGTCTACTTATGTGCTCAAACAACCTTAACTAAATTTCACTTTCAGTATGAGTACGTCTAACCAGCTGCTTACAAGTAATAAAGGGACCAAGAGGTATTCACAGCAAAAATTCCCCAATAACCTGTGAAGCAGTTGGAAAAATTATAAGGTACTAGCAAGTCACAGATTGTAAAAGACAAAATTCTTAAGTTTTATCCAGATGAATGATTCAGATAGCTTTTTTTAAACTCTTTCTGCTTCTTCTCTGGTATACTTTATGAAATGTCTTTAAGAAAGTCACAGATGAAGAAGGTTTGCAGATTAGACACCAATAATCAAAGAGGATAATAAAAATACAACTACATGCATTTTATCACTGTTTTAGTGACCCTGATTAAACATGAAGTAACCTTTTCAATTCTAGGTTTTAACAGAAATAATTCTTAAATAGGAGGTCTAAATCTGAGGAAATGATTCAGCAAGTATTTTTAAATTATTATATATTTTTTTAATTGTGCAACACTTTCTACTAGTCCTAAATTTACTGTTTTGCTCAACACTGTAAGCCAAATTTTGGATATTTCTGCAATCCAGTTGGCCACGATATAGACATCAGAATTGTTTACAACTTTAGAATTATTCACAGTTGGGATGATTGTATAGTCCTTTTTTTTAAGTACCCTACTGAAATCCTGACCACAGGAAAACAAGATTTTCCACTACCTGTACAAAGATTGTCCAGTGGCTGAGACTGTCACTATGGGACCCACTGCAATAGGAGATGCTCAGCGTGAGCAAATCCCAGCAAGTTTGTCTTTAACAGTTTTATTCCCTTTTATGTATGCTTCAAAAGGCTTAATTCTGCATCTGTTGCTTAAACCAATGTCAGGGCCCTGAGCACATCCCCTCCTGGAGTTCTGGTGCATGGCTTCAAACATTGTCATTACCCTTTATTTTCTATGACTGTAATTTTATGCAGTAAATATAAAAATGTTGCTGCCATTTAATACCAGAATCTTTAAATGTGGCAAATCAGAATAAATTAAAATTTCTGTAATCTAATTCCTTTCAGCTGCTAATATAACAAAAATAATAAAATTGCAATTAGTTCAGTTGTAACAACTGAATTTTTTAAAATAGTTCCCTGCAGTATTGTAAAATGAAATCAATATTCCTGACTGTTTATAAGGAGTGTAAACAGAAAACTTTCTCACTGCAAATGAAAGTCTTGGCTTTATCTTAGTCACATTTTCAAAATACCTAGTAGAGCAAGAATCTCATCTCACTTCATCTGTGTTCCACAAAAGCAATTAACCTTGAAGAAAACTGTACCCTTCTTCATATGTTTGAAACATCAACCAAATTGCCTCCTTTGAAAGAGCAGCCAGGTAGCTGAGCTATTAAAAGCACTTTAGGATCTTCAAATGAGAAAGCCTTCAGAGTGCCATGCAGTATTCTACCTCCTACTAGACCAGGAGCTCAAAGCCCCATCCAGCCTGGCTTTGAACACCTCCAGGGATAGGGCAGCCACAGCTTCTCTGGGCAACCTGGGCCAGTGCCTCACTACCCTCACAGGAAAGAATTTCTTCCTCATATCTAATCTAAATCTCTCCTCTTTCAGTTTAAAACCATTACCCCTCATCCTAGCACTCCATTCCCTGACCAAGAGTCCCTCCACATCTCTCCTGTAGCCCCTTTAGGGACTGGAAGGGACTCTAAGGTCTCCCTGAATTCCATGAAGCAGAAAATAGCTCAGGAGTAATGTCCATATCAAATCTCTGCCTCTTCAGCAGTGCTTGCCCTGCATTCACCATGCACTCTGTGGCCATTTTGAAGCATGATTTCTCCTGTTCTGCCCTAGGGATCTCTCCTCTCCCACACCAATCCACAATTGCATTTGTCAAGTTTATGATAAGGTCATGGAGTTGTCACCTTTGTCCATCTTCCTTCCTTGCGCTCCATTGCCAAGTATTCTCAGACCTTTGTAGAACAAACCGATGGCCTGTCGCCTGTGCTTTAACAGGTCTGGCCATTTGCTAGTAAAAATTAAATAAATAAGAGAAACTTCCACGCAGCATGACAGCTACGGAGACGTGACTGCCTCTTGGCAGGGTCCTGTCCTCAAAGCAAGATTGCAGGGAACTACACCAGCAGAAACCATGTACCATAATCTTGCTTTTTCTCGTGATGTAAGGCACCTACCAGTGAAGCTGATGTGGAAAGTCCTGGGTTTCTGAGGGAAATCAAGGGAAGACAGCCACGTGTGCTGGGCGATCAGTGTGGCTGAACAGTCTGCAGGACAGGGAACTGGCTGGCGCCCTGGGCTGGCGACAGCTGACACTGGTATATTATATTATTCTTACATTACCTTTTTGTAGAAATAATGACTTCCTTTCAATTGCCCCTTTGTTTCCTCTTCACTGTTATTTCCCTTTAGGAAAGGTTGCAGGACAACTGCCTTAAAAAAAAATATAATAAATTGAGTGGTTAAGCTCTTTTATTGCTTGTTCCAACCAATTCCTCATAAACACACTCTTTGAAAGTGGCATTGACTCCCCCTCAGGAGGAATGACGTGCCAGTTCCAGATCAGATTAAACCCTGTAAGAGAATAAGCATGTAGCAAATCAGTCTGAGCAGCTCTTTGACCCATCTGCCTTCCCCAGTGACTCTTCTGTTCCCCTGCACATACAGATCTGACTGACAGATTATTTTTTTTTATTTTTTTTAATGCTGCACCTCCTGGGCTGCAAAGCTTCCAGCATCTGCAATCACATGCACATTAGAGATCCTGTCCCCTGCCTGCATTTTTCTTTCTCTCTCCTTTACGTAGGACTTGGACCAGCAAATTCTCTTTTATTAACAAAAGTATAGTTTGGAAAGGATTGCAGAAAGGGGAAAGCTTGTACCTCTTTCACAGCTAGTTTTTTATTCGTCAGTTTGTGTGATCCCCATGTAAAGGCTTACAGCCAATTCTGCAGAAAATCTTCAGGGGAATATTTAAATAAAATTCTTCCAACTTTTTTGGGGGGGAAGAGGAGGAATGGCTACACTTTGCATGTGTATCAAGAGTTCTTACTGTGGTAACTGTTCCAGTAACTGGGAAACATAAAGCAAAAAAGGAAACAATGGAGCCATTTTTTCAGAGGGAAGCACAAATTCACCAGAATGTAAGGTCAGACATAGAAAAGCATGGAAGAAATAAACATAATTCTCAATAATCTTGAATCTTTCAAATTCATATTTTGTTTAAGATGGGTAAAATGCCAGATGTAGGGACCCTTCTCTGTTCAGAGCCTAAATATTCCTCAGGTGAAAATTGGAGTATCAATCCTTATTGCACATACAGAAAATACCTATCTTCCAGATCAAAGTTAGGACTGCTGATAGAGTTCTTCTTTGAGGAATATTGAGTTTCTTCATGGACCAGTGTCCTTTCGCCTTTTGGCACAGTCTAGAGTTAAAGTTGAGAGACAAAGAAAGTCCAGACCTACAGTATGAGCAGGTCTGAAAAGAACTAGGCAAAAGAAACTGAGGGAGGCAAAATTGTCTCTCTGGAGATTTTTTACTCAGTGGAAGGGCTGCCTTGTCCAAGGCACTGCCTAAGGTTAGTGCTGGGACAAAACAGAAAATCCAGAGCTTCAGCTGGAGCTGGGTAAGGACTGCCAAAGTCTTACACACAAATTGTTGTTACGGGCAAAAGGAAACATGCATATGGAGTAGGAATCCATTGTTAGTCTAATTAATCTTATAACAGTCTAATAGTCCAAATTGTCTAGCTAATACAGAAAAACCTCATTAATAATGAAGCTAATTCTAGTATCTACCTCTTTTCTCTGTTGTTTAGCCCATCCATCCAGTGTCCCTCTGGCTCCAAAGGCTGACAGTTTCAGTCTTCCTCGAGAAGACTTGGGGCCAGGGAGACAGTAACAGTTTTCCACTTATCTTTTGCATTGCAGCAATCACAAATTGTATTCAAAATAAAGGCTGCTGCCTTTCATTTTCCTTAGGGAAAAAAACAACCCACAGACAATTTTAATATGATAGCTCAGACTGTTTCCTACTGCACTAATCTAACTTGACAAAATGTGGAGAAATATTTCAGCATTTTGTTGGGATCCTCTTATCTTTCCCATCACAATTATCTCTGCAATTTCTACTGTAATGATCACCCAATACACATATGCACCATAAGACTCTGCAACACGCACTTGCTATGGGCTTACAAATGGCCCTTTTGACTGAAAATATGTTTCCTTGCTCAGAAGGTATATTTGTTATCAATAGAAATCAGACAATTGCTGCATGAAGTCATTCTCCCACACACATTCTGCAAATAATCATCATGGCAGCCCCATTCAGAACTGCGATTGCTGGCTTTCAAGGCTCCGGGGAGCTGCAAAAATATTTTCTCTGTCTTCAACCATAGAAATGTGTTGGTTTCTTCCATGTAGTTAAAAACCTTCCATATGAATTATCAGTGACCCACTTGGACAACTGTTGTGGGGGGAAGAAATAACACTCAGCAGCATGTGTAGGTAGGTACCTGTGGATTTGCAGCAAATCAAGATGAATTATCTGAGACTTTTACCCTGGGCCACCACCTACCTACCCTTCACCTACCACCACAGGCTGTGTGGTGAGAGAGCTGATGACCGAAGCTAAAGCTGATCTCATGACAGGAATTCAAACATGGGAACTGGGCTACTTTACCAATCCCTCATATCAATCATCTGCCACGGAGAAGGTGTGCTGCCAGATCCAATTCTTGTCTCCAGTGGGTTGGGACAATCAGAGGTATCAGCCTCCTTTGCCCCCGCACCTCATGCACTCACATGCTTGTACAGCTATTCATCTACTTTTCTTCATGAACAGAGGTGGTGAACTTTTATACAGACATCTATTTAGTCAACTTGAGGCTAAAAATTTAAGAAAAGTTATGGCTTCAATTTCCGTATCTGTTTCAGGTGATTTTCTGGATTTATCTAGGATAACTAGAAGCACTATATTTGTGAGCTATTAGTAGAGAGGAAAAGACAGAGGAGCTGCAGATAAGCTAATGTCTAGGAATTGGCTGATTTTCTCAATTTAGGTCCCAAGGAAGTTCATTAAAAATCGTGAAGTATATTTGAACTTCAAACTTTGGCTGAAAACCTGTAAACACTAATTAACGAGCTCCATGAGATCTGATGCAGCGTTTGGAATGCCGGCAGCTATAAACCATCCAAGCTTGAAGAGAATAGGCAGCTATTAAACAACATTCGGTTTTAATATAAATTAAAACAGGTAACCTTCACGAGAGAGGAGGTAGCAATCAGTTGTGATCCCCTACCCCTCCCGTACACAATGTCATATAGATACACTATTTCTATCACAGGTATAGAGCTGAATTACAGGCTCTATTAATTATGGAGGCCGACCACCTATGCTAATCTGAGCTTTTTGTTTCACAAAGTAATTTGTGTAACTTTCCACAACCAACCTGAATGCAAAATTATTTACAAGGAACACTATTCTGAAAGATCACCTGGCTAAAGCTAATTATACTACAATCAGAAGGCAAACACCTGTCCTTTACTTACAGCTGCATTCTGCAAGATACAAACTTATCCTCTGGGACAAATATTTTTTTTCTTCCAGATTTAGATTAATATGCAAGTGTATATTCTCAAAAAAAAGATACATTACTGATGGGAAAAAACTGAAAGCAATTTAGCTCATTATTTTTGAGAAGTAGCCTTTTTAGATCTGATTATCATAAAATCCTTAAACCTTTTTATAGAAGACACAAAAGGAACCCCCCTCATCAACACTGAGTATAGCTAGTAGCATCCCCTAAAAAAAAAGTCATTCATTATATTCTTATTTTCATTCAGAAAAATAATGTGAAAATATTTATGTAAAACATAAATAAAAAATAATGCAAACCAGCATTAATGTGGGGGTGGTGATCAAAGTGTTTATCACGTTATGAATTTAAAATTAAGACTACAAATACAGTGACTCAGCCTTTAAGGCAAAGGGAGGCTGAGATGATGGTGCCACAAGCAGAATTCAAGAAAGAAAATATATCTGATCAAGACCTTCTGGAGCCTGTATTAGTGACTTTGGTGCCCTGTCCCAGGTACATTCATAACCATGGAGAAACTGAGTTGTGGTGGTGTAAATGAGATTAGAATGAGCTCCCAGAAAACTCAATACAGACAAGTGAATTACAATGTGACTTGCCTGCGGTGATACGGGTTGGCTAATACTCTCTCTCCATACTCACTGAGTCAAGTCTAATTATTAGCTTACATTTCGAGTTTTAAAAAGTGCCTTTTGTTTCAGCCCTTCTTTAGCTCAATACTTCAACTTTGCTTTAGAAATACCTTTGAGATATTTGAGAACAAAACTGTAGAAGGTCAAAATAGGATTAAAAATAGATTAGATTGTATGGTATCCCAATATTCACGCTAGAGTTTGGCAACGTTGCTTCGTCTTACAAATATACTGTTTCTGTTTAGTAAGATGAGATATGTAAGAGGAGTAAAAGTTCTGCTTTTAGAGATACTATTTTCCATTCTCCTTAATATCTAAACACACATCAGTTATCATTTGAAGAGGTTAATGTCTGTGTCACTGTTTAGGAATCAGTAGTCTAGAAAAATCTGGTAAAATGAGAATTCTTTGATGACTTTGAGTCCTTGAAAGCCCAAAAAGACTAAATCTGCAGCTTAACTACAGACTAACTTGTAGGGTATTTGGATAAAAGCTTAACTTCTGCAAGAAAGCTGTGCTTTTATGTGGATCACCACCATGTGGCAGGGGACACGCCATGTCTGGATCGTGACAGGGTTTAGCCACAATCTGGACACCAGTCTGCTTGGCCCTCTTTGTTTTTTTAACAAATAACATCTGTTAATGGTCATGTGCTTTGCTGCAGAAGATTGCTGGGAACTATTTCAAATAGGGATAAAGCCCCTCTTAGGTCCAGAAGAGAGATCTGGCTGCTTCGGAGCTAGAGCAGCTGCCTTTTTTGGTATTTTTAATTAGTGAAATAAGATGAAATTGTGTACTTTGAGGTGCTAAACGTTGCTATGTCATGTAGGGGGCCTAAATAATGGTCATCATCATCTCTGAGTGGTGGAAATTACCACTAAACTTAAAAACAGTGAATTTCGTTGGGACAACTGTAGGAATCTTCATTATATTAGACCATTAGATGGCACCACATTTTCTTTCTGCAGGAATTATACACAGTAAAAGACTCCCCATGTGAACAGGGAATCTGAGCAGGGAGCTTCTGCAGCAGGGAGTTTGTCCATGTAACTCCAAATGCACCTTTTATAAACTATAAAAGTTTCACAACACACACTTTAGCCTGTTTTTCTGAATGGTAGTATTTTGGAGGGAGTCACTGTAGACTCAGATTTTTTTCAAAATAAAATATTGGTTTTGGTCTCACACCTTCTTATATTTCATGAGTGATGAGATAAACAGTATGTCTGCTGACAACACTTTAGGTAACACTAGTATCACTTGCCTGGTAGCACATTTGGGTCAAATGGAGCTTGACCCAAAGGATACCAAGGAAGTCTTCCATTGCCTCTGATTCAAAAACCTTTGCAAAATACCATGCAAGCTTTATTTTCTTTTCCTGTTATACTGGAAAATATCTGCATGCAACATTTTGGCTATAGATATTTCAATTTATCTAGTCTTTGCTTTGCATATTTCTTATGACTCTCTAATCAGCCCTGTCTAATTTGGTATTTCCTACTTTGCTATACCTTGACACTACTGCATATTCGGAACATTTTTCCAGGATAAAACTGGGCTGACAATGTAACAAAAAAAAATATACTTCAATCAACACTGAGATGGACAACTGAAGCTGGTGTCAAATGGATGATACTACTGCGTTCCAGTTTACAGTGACACAGAACTGCCCTGCACTTATCTTAAGACATTAAAAAAGTTGAAGAAAAAAAATAAGATTAAATAACTGCTTAAATTAAATTGTTCATCAAGAGAAGAGGAAAGGCTGTTTAACACTACTTCAGATTACTGATTTTCAGGAGCCCACAGATATTGATGCTGTGTTCACATTGAACTCCACAACCAGGAGCACATTATTCCCAGCAGTGAACAAGGATTTATCTGCATCTTTATTTATTTATCTTCTGCATTCAGGCTTTGCTGAGGCAAATATCTCACTCTGTTCAGTCAGGTTTGCTTTTAAAATGTGGTAATGACCACAACCTTATTACTATTACTTGCTCAGTAAAATTGCTCTCAATAAACCAAGGCTCATGTAACAAACCCATATTGCTGACACTACATTAGCAGACAGAGAGAAGGGAGGATGTGAAAGCCATGGACTTGCTTTGCATTCGGAGAGGTGATTTCTCCCATCTAGAAGAAATAGAGAAAGAAGAGGGGAAGCTTAGTCTGCCACTGTCAAGGTAGGGAATTAACTAATCTGGTATTCTGTCTCAATCTGACACATTTCTCCGGCACTTATAACACTCTCAGAAGTTTAGGAACTATCAGGGGAAAAAAAACAACCCAAAACAAAAAAGCAACCATGCTTTCCTCAGAACTCCACTGATTTGTCATTGGCTTATTATATGATGAAACAGGCACTGACTCAACACATTACAAATATTTGTCTGAGTCTTTAAAACCAATGCAAAGCAAGACAAACAAATAATCCTGAATAGTCTCTACAGTGGTATAGAGTCAATCTATCTCTAGCTGTCAGGGATTCTGGGTGGATTTGGTATTCACACAGAGGCAATCAACCCAGTCTAAATTACCATGCTATTTATACACAACATGTAATTTTGAAGCTAAGGAACAACTTCTTGCCAAAATAAATTCTGAATGGAATCTTACAGAGCAACTATGAGCTTCAAACAGTCAAAAAGACAAAGTTGCTTTCCTACAACTCTAATGGGTTCTACTTACTCTCTGCCCTCCTCCATCTGCACCCTGAGCTAATTAATGCTGCCCCAGAAACCAGACTGCTTTTCCCATTTGCCTGAAGAGTTCATACACTGCTGCTGAAACAAAAAGAAAAAAAAAAAAAAGGCATCCCTACATGAGAAAAGAGTATTAAAAAACATCTGTCTGAGCCTTTAGGCTCTGTTCTGAACACTTTCATATAGACCACACTGAGTGGAAAGGAGACACTGAGTTTTTTGAATGTTGTTGCTCTTTTCTGTAAGAACCATGGAGAACTTTGCACCAGATTCCTGCTGTGTAGCTTTAATCTGCTTTTGGTTCTCACTTCCACCCAGTTAATTATTTGGGCAGCAACATATCTGAGCATGGGGTTTGCTACCAGGTAATTACCACCTTATAATTAAATAACTCTTCAAAATGGTTTAGTCTCTTTGGCTTTGCATTATTTGTAATTGAATCCACACTGAACTAAGTTATTTCCCAAAGGCCTTAGAGTCAGTGGGACAAAGAGCTTGTATGTCTCAAAGCTGGAAATAAGGTTGAGAATATATCTCCATGGGTTTATCTTTCTGCTGGATTCCAGCCTTTCTGGCTCGTGTCCAGCGCTGCTACTGGTGACTGAGTTTTGCCAGGTAACGACTGCATCAGTAAAATGATTGCAAGCAGTTACCCTGCTGAGGATTAAGCTATCCATCAATGACATTGGTGGGCTGTCAAGATCATTCTTCCTCTTCATCAATAAACCTTGAACAAGTACATTATTCTGTCACTGATCAATGGTACAATCTGATGGTGTCTGATTTGCTTGGGCTCTGTCTTCAACGGCAGTCACCAGCTGGCACAGAGGAGCAGCCAATATTTAAACGAGGAAGAAATGAATATTTAGAATCCATTTTGATTGCGGCTAAACAAGAGTCTCCTCAATCACAGGAGCTGCCACTGGCTGCATCTCCTATGTCTAGCCAATGGAAAAGAACAATCAGGACAACTTAAATGCCAAAGCCCCTTACATCTTGAGGCTCTTAGTTCCTACCTAATAGGTTAAAAAAATACATTTTTTCTTAATAATGTGTCACAGAAACTGAATTTCTTCTGTCCATTAAATGCTCCAATTTCAGCAGCGAAATAGAGTTGTAAATGTGTAGTCAACTGTGGGGACACATAACATAGATCAAGGAGCCCAAACCATGCTGGGAGAAGAAAAATTTAGTATGAATACCATCTTCATCTACTGTCCATATTTGAAGCCCAGGATATAAATATTTTAATTAATTAATTAATTACCTTTTTCCTTTAATTAGATCACCCTACTTCACGTACCTCGGCAACACTCTTCATTGAGATGGATGGCAAAAGACAGTGATTTCTTTATGTCTGCTGTACTGTATTTTAAACAAGGCCTTTCACAATTCCTAAACAAAGTGCAAAGCAGATCATATTTAGTAGTCATGATAGGCAAAAAAAATCTTGATTCAAGAAAGCTTCAATACTTTCAATTATACAGGAGGCTGAAATAGATTTTCAGGCAAAGGACAGTGTTTCCCATAGTTGGGTGCTATGTAAATTTGTCTCTGAATAGTCCTTCCAGCTTCCAGTAGTAAAGATTGAGTATCTCGGCTTATATAAGCAGACCTTCAGCTAAATTATCCCTTGTTCAGCCCTTCTAAATGGAAAAAGATTTTTTTATCAGTGTGTATGAGTTTTCCTACGTAAAAACCATTAGGCAATAGTCTCAGCAGTTATTAACCACTGGGACTCTAGTGTTTCACTGCCGATTTAGATTAGCTGAGGATATGCTTCATCCTGTCCCTTCCTCTACATATGCACAAATCCCAGTGCACGTGTGTTATCTATTCCACTGAGCCTATCAAAGTGTCGGAGATTTCCAACGATGCAGAAAAAAAAACTCTTCAGAGAAGGTAACAGTCTGCTGAACTTCTGTAAAATAGTTTCTTAGAGTAGAAGAGTGCATTCGGAAAGTGAGGAAAAAGCTGGATGCTAAGAATACTGCGTTTAACTTTGATCTGTCTCATATCAAAGAGCACACAGATTTTAATTAGATCTCAGGCTCAAAAATATTACTGCACTGCCAGACAGAATTAGGAACACTTTGCTGTTATCAAGGAGAAACCTGGGGATTTCCACATCGGCAGAACAGTATTGATTACAGCAAGTCGTGCACCATGTGCTTAGTGTTCATGCCTTTCACCAGACTGAAAGCACTGCAGAATGAATTCTTATTTACAGACAAAACAAATCATGGCATGAGCATTAACTATGTAGGTTTTCTTATACTGCAAAATAGTCCCAACTTCAGAGTAAACATATATTTGTATAACTAGGTTTTACAATCCTTGAGTTTAGGTAGGAGGGGCAAAGTTTGTACAGAGATGTGGTATCTTTTATACACCTTCATCCTGTTGAACTAAAGAAGTCAAACTCTTGTAGTTCCCATTTGTATGAAACATTGTCTCTGTCACCCTGATCACCTTGAAAAGTTTTCAGGTGAGGACCTGTTTTGAGCTTGTCTTTCTTGAATTCAGCCGAGCAGTGTTATCCGGAGAATTTCATAATGTTTTCATCATGTTGCCTACAATAACCTTAATTCCCTGTTTCTGCAAGCATATCAGACCCCAGTTCCTGAAATTCATGAATAATTCTGTCCAGAACAATAACATTTGTGCATGACCCACTGTTGCTTCAAGTTTGCCCATTTCCTTATCTTTATCACTTTATTATTTCTCGAATGAACCTATCCCATGCTTACCAAGTTTCCCCGGCTAATGCATCAAAAATGATTTTTCTTTTTTGGAAAAATCAATTATTTCTGTTTAGTACAAGTTACCCTCTGTAATCCTATTTTTTCCATTGAGTCTCATCCTATTTTATTAGTTTCTATGCAGCTTCAATTTTTCTTTTCATCATTGTATAATTTAAAAATGTACACAAATCCAAAATCAAAGCAATGGAAATTTAGTTTCTTTTTGATTTGGTTTTTTTTCTTAAATATAAGTTATATATTTCCTATTCTGAGGGGTCCCATAACCTCCAGTTGTCACTCTCCTTGGTCTTCTTTATCAATGCTACTGACACAACCTTGGAAGACCCAGGTGATTTCCTGAATCACCAGTGAATTCTGGTCCATAACAGCCTTGAATTTCTTTTTAATTTCCTGTTTATAAGCTCTGGAGTTTTTCAGACAATTTTTTTTGAATGTAAGATGGACTAAATAACTCTGATAATGCCATCTTTCTAAGTGGAAAAAAAAATATCCAAAAGCTGTTCATGAGACTGCATGTGGATGGAATACCCCTCAAGCCACTCATAGTAGGCTAGAAGTGTTGTTAGCACAGAGGAGCAAATGCATGAAGCAATTCCTAAATTAATTGCTTCAAAGTAGACACTTGTTTCCTTCATTTACCCATCACCTTTTGTGCACAGTGAAACTGTATCTGAGTGTTAAAAGTGGCTGCTGGACTACAGCAGCAATTTTATGAAGCAGACATTTAAAATATCAAGTCTGATTAGATAAATTATTGCTGTTATCTACAGTTCAGACATCCATCAGTCTGTCAGTGCTTGCATTCAGTCATAGATAGTTCATCCATAAAATTGACAGCAGGATGTGACTGCCGACTGACAGATAAAAATATTAACATCTATACATTACGAATGAATACATAGCATTATAGGTGATTCAGCAAATCGTTATTAGTTACACTGAGTTTGTGCATGCTTTGATTTTCATCTTGTATCTATATTGGGCATACTTCATTTGAAATAAATAATATGTTTCCTCATCAAGAGAATAATCGAGGACCACAAATAGGATTCTGTTTATGGCAGGGATGATGTTTTGATTATGTATCCCAAAATAGAGTCAAAGCATCTGGCTGGGAGTCTCAGTACTGCTGAAGTAAAAACAACAACATGTTTTAAATGGATGGTTAAGTAGAATTTACTTTAACCACAAAGCTGAATTACTTTAAAATATGCAGAAGTATTCTTACATTACAGTATTACCTGATACTTGTTTCCGATATCAAATACTTATTAAAAAGCATAGTCAGTCAGAAGAGATAAAGATTCCTTCTTTAAAAGTATATTCGGTAAAAAGAGGAACTTAAAATGAGAGATACTTTGGAATATTTTTTTTTAAATAGAATACAACTAACAGAGGCATCCCACCCTATTCTTCCCCCATCTTATTTCTCCTGGCCATGAGGAAATGTTCTATCATCCCAAAGAGCCAGAAAAATAAAAAAGCTTATGTCACATATGAAAACTGTTCCTCAGTCAAGCAGTCACATCCGATGTGATTCTGACTGTCAACCAGGAATTTCTCTTGGCAATCCCTGCCTGTCGAACCACTGCTTTACCCTTCTGGTGTGGTGAAGTACAACCTTGTTCAAACCAGCTTCCCAGAGTTCAAGCAATAAATTCCTTTAGTACTTGAAAGTCTGAAGAGTTAAGCAAGCTGCTAGTTCATAGGGATGATGATGTTTTCCATAAAAATAGAACTTTTACAGTTCTTTCTCTTAATGAATAATGGGTCATGACATGAGCTAAAGACAGTGCAGTACTATTCAAAGTTAATTTAACAAACAAAGGGACTGAAAAGAGGGCTTGGAAGAAAGATTTAACATTCCTAATATGTCTTGGAAAATTAAGCTTTTTAGACATACCTAGAGTGAAATTTAATACGTGAATGTATATATAAGAATACATTTTTTCTTACCCTTTCTGACACATACGTACACATTAGGTATAGTGTGTAACATAGCTTGTAACTGCTTTTAAAAAGATTACTCCTATGGCTTTTTGTTTGCATCTTAAAGTGCTATTTTTAAACCGGGGGTAGGGGAGCAGAAATTCTGCCTCCTGTCTCAGCTTTATAAACCAGACATTATATACAATTTCTCTATGTGTAGTCCTGTTTCATTAGGAAGCCAGTTATAATACAGCTTTACCCCTTCACAAGAACACGTATCTTCCAGACAATTCACACCACTGAAGCTCAGTCTTTGTTGCCTCACAGATAAGAACAAGCAAAGAAGTAGTATATTCTGTTCTGCCCAGTGGTGTGGAGTATGAATGCAAAATATTGTAGCCAGAAGCAATGGTTTTAGAAGAGGTAAATCTATGTCTCCTGAGTTTTCCTGTTCGATGCCTGGAATCTGTGAATTATGAGAGCTGTGCTGAATGGCAGGAGATTAGTTCCCAGCTGTGGCTCAACCACTCTGTCTCAGTCTATGTGCCAGTGCTGCTTGAGGGTAGATCATAAAGAGCCTTATAGTCACAGGAGCAATACTAGATAATGCTCTTTCCAGCAGCAATACAACATCATGGCCCACCCTGTGACTGGGTACCCTATTGCACCTTGATTGATGAAAATGCACACGTATAACTAAAGTGCCAGTCGCATGAGACTCACATCAACATATGAAGACTTAAAAGTGATTCAATTTTAAAAGCTTATACTTCCTTGGTCAGGTTTTTGTGGTACGATATTCTTTAAAACAGGTAGTGCTAACCTTAAGTGAGTCAACCTGTCAGCAAACCAAACTATTGTAGCATTTAAACTTTGGTGAACTGTAGCTGACTGTCAGCATCCCAAGCGGATCTATTTTAGGTGTGTTTAAGGCCCAGTTTGTTCTGCAATGCAGTTCTCCACAATCCATGATGCATACACTATATTCAAATATCTATGTCCTTAAGGTATACACACTTTTCTGCAAGCTCTTAGTTATTTTACAACAAAGTAGCCAACCTAGATGATAATGAGCAATACAACTAGTCATTATAAACTATAGCAAGCCATAGCTTTCTGAAGATTTCCTTTAGTCTTTTTTACAAAGTCAGTGCTCAGAAGTGTCCTACATATTCTAAAACTACTGAAGTGATTTTATTCTCCTTTTGCTTTGAACAGTCAGTTCCCCAAAATGAATTAAAATGGTAGTTTTTAGCTTTGGCCTGTTAAAATTTCTTTTATAATTAGAACATATTGCGAACACCTCTGTCTGACAGAAGAACGTACATCTATTTAAAAAAAAAAATACAGTAAAATTGGATGCATGAAGGATCATCATAAATGTTAGACAGTGTTATTCTGAGACCGAGCTATGAGTAACTGAAAAAAGATATTATTACAAGAATATATTAATTAAAATTTAATCTCTAGCTCTATTTCTGAAAAGTCATAAAAAACAGTATTAGGTCTTATCACATCAGTTGCTAAACACTGAAGAATAACAGGTCAGCATCAGAAATCAGTTTCCGCTTTCATTATTCCCTCCCTCCCTATAACTTCCCCACCAATTCCACTGTGGAATCATGATCCATCTCCTTTTACCGAAACACTCCGAAAGATCTTGAGAAACATATAATTCATCAGGAATAGAAGGCTGCAGTTAGCTTGAGTATAATGACTATGGTATTTTACGTACAAAAGTACTTAGCAATTGCCAGTTACATTGTTTTCCATCCTTAAAAAAGTTGTATATGATATTGGATCTTTATAAATGAAACAAGATTTGCATAACAATATTACAAGGAATTCTTTCACTATCTTAACATTTAAACAAGACAGCTATGAAGTTTTATGCTGCCGACTTGAAAAATAACTCTGTCTTGGGCCAAGAAATATTGGTCTTATCCACACCAGAAAGGAAACAAACCATGGGCAGGATCAGGGTTTTTTGCTGGGTGAATGAATATTCAGCAAAAGACTGAAAACTGGCGAACTCTAGAAGTACTACGTACTTTAAGTATATCATAATTTAAATAGTGAAATCTCCACAGGTATGTAGGCCTTCTGTAGAAGGTACATATACATTATTCCTTTGCCTAAGAATTCTACAGGTGTTTAATTTATATAGGACCAACATAAGGCTTTTCACTTGGGATGTTCCAGCACAACTAATCCTCAAAATATCAAATAATTGCTGGTATCAGGTTACAAATCCAGACCCACAAGTCATCAGTAACTCAAAACACGTTGCTGTCACAAACCCTTGCAAAAATAAAATATAAAATTTTAAAATGCTGTGTATGAAACTGATTAAAGAAAGGGTGACTGGAAAGTAGGTTTTGGTGACAGAAACTCCATTTATCTAACGGTGCAACACTCAGCTTTTCACTGGGTGTGGAGCAATTTCATGTGACCTTTTTCAAAAATGATTAAGAAATGCTGGCTTCAATTTGTGTCCTATGCAAAGTTAAAACAGAGATAAGGCTTCAGTCTGTCAGAAAAAAGAAAAAAAAAAAGGAAGCTTGAGCCAAATTTCCAAACAATCCTTTGGTTTGGGTCAGAGCACAGAATGATCCCTCCAGGTGCCTGAAAATTGGGTTTACAGTTTCTGCTCTGAAATGATGCACCAGCAGACTTTCCCCGCTGCCAGGCAGTAAGGGGGTGGGCAGGTTGAATTAACTGGAAGATGGTAAAATAGGAGCTGTGTTTTGAAACACTCCTCCGCTTCAATTCAGGATAGGGTATTATAGTAGAAACAAGGTTGGTGTACTGAAAAATCAAAGACAGAAATACAGTCCCTTAAAGTACTGCAAACCCTCAAGATTTTATCAAGTGTCACATTATTTGGTGTGGGTTTTTAAAGTAAATTCATTTTAAAACCTAAGCAAGAAATAAATCATTCTTACTCTGTTACTTTTGGAGAAAAGCTTAAAAATGTGATCGCTGATGGCTCAAAAAGAGAAGGCAAAGAAAATATATCCTTTGAAGTTCATGGCATTTTTAAAGACCTGAATCGTGATTTTTGAATGCTTGAAGTTGACAGTAACTTATTTAGTTCAGCATAAGTATAAGAAATGGTAGTATAAATAGGAGACAATTGTTTCACTATTATCATATGTGTTTTAAAGGTATATACGTGTCAGACAGTCTTGCATTCTCTGTCTTTTCACATCAAAGAGTTTTTTTCTCTCAGAAACAAATCAAAACTTTTAATCAAATTCCTGTCTGAAGAAGTAAGGGTGCAAAGATGTGTGTTTTTCACAACCTGTATACCAAATAAAAGTACCGTCATCTCACCTAGTGCTGCAATGCCATCATGGCTTTGGACATGGCTGAGTTGAGCCTCTGCCTTGTTTCTTTCCCCAAGTTGTCCCCATCTCACGGAGGAAGAAGGAACCTCCCTGTCCTCAGGGGACCCCATCCCAGGGCACAGGATGAAAATGCAAGATCCTTTATCCCTAACTCCTGTGGGAATGGGTTGCCTTGCCCAGTGCACTGCCAGACCACCGGTGATCCTGCATCATTTCACTGGAGAGTGAGATAAGATCACCACCAGTGGTAGGGAGAAGGGGAAGTGAGGTAGGGTTTGCTTTGAATATCTTTCCTTCCAAATTATTTGTGGAAAAATCCAGAAATTATATACTCATTCTAACTCAATGAAGAAGATATAGGGACAGTGTGTTCCAGAGTGAGAGGAGAGCAGGCAGCACAGAATAGAAGACTAAGACAGCAGTCAGAACAAGTTCCATAGCACCAAACCATCTGGGAAATCTGCACATTTAGGGTTGCTTTATTGCCCATCTGTAAATAGTCCATTTACTTGAATTGGCTCCAGTCTTAGTCAAATTTCTCCAGCAGTGGTGAGCCCTTCGGTGGCTTTCCCTGAAGAAACTAAAAGTATTGACCCTTCTCCAGAAACTGTCCTTTTAACTGATTCCTTCAGTTCTTTTTTATAGAGTCATTGCCAAGTTATTGACTGCCATTTATGATAGGAGAACATGGCTGCAAAACACCTGAAAGCCACAGCAAGTAGAATTAAAAGCATATGGTTTAAAAACAGTTTGAAGTCCACCTAGGTAAATTCACAAATATTTTTTAACCAGGATGTGATTATGCTCAAAAAAGAACCTGAAAAAGGTCATGCTGATTCGTTCAAGTGGGAGCAACTAGTGCAACTTCATGAATTGTATCAACAACCACACAAAAGTAAAAAATAGTGGCAGTTGTTTCTTATCAAGCTGGGGATCTTCATGCAAACAACTTAGTTTTAACAACATATAAATGACTGCAAAAATGCTTCGAATTCATTCTTCCTAATACTAGAATGTTTCTGGAATTCTGAAGAAAAGCCATTACATTTCTGGAGAAAAATACCCCAGTTTTCATGCACAGACAAATACATGATTTGGAAGTTGGGAGAATTCAGGGGTTTTTTTTCTTGAAAATTAAGAAATTTGAAATATAAAAGAACTGCAATGTTGGGGGGGTTTTCCCCACAAAATGCAACTTCACCAGTGGCTTCCAAAACCAGCTCAAATCAAGATACTCTTGAGCCGTATCTATAACCTACTACCATTGAACATTTCAGCTCATGTCAGCCATACCGCCCCCAAAGTGAATCTCCCAATTGTTGCTGTTTCCTCTACTTTGGTTCACACTGCAAAGTAGACAAATCAGAAGAACTTGATTCTTTTTGGTTGAAATGAAACTGGAGGGTGCACTCCAGGAGCAAACCTAATGCACTCCAACCGCTAAGGGGCATTCAGTTCTCAGGAAAAGAGCTAGGTTGAAGTAAGCCCATCTGTAAAACATATTTTTTATTGGTTTATCAGCACAGTGTCTCTCTGCAAATTTACACTTATTGAGTTGAATCATCTATTAATGTAAAAATAATCCTATGAACTACACAGTCACTTGAGGACTGTCCTCTAGGCTGGTTCCCAGCTGGAGAGCTGCTCTAGTACTAAAATCAGACAGGATTAGCATGAGGCAGAACAAGTACATTCTGTGTTTAAAGAGCTGGGAAGAGAAGTTATATTTGTACTCAACTATGTTCTAGACAATAAATAGTTTTTAAAGGAAAAAAAAATCTGTTCAAATTCTAGCAAAAAGCAGCAATCTGAAATATCACTTTCTGAGTACAAAAATAGGATTCCCATGTGTATTTTTCACCACAAATCAATTAGAGGCTAACTGGAAGGAGATGTAACAGGCACGTTTTCTTTTGTACCAGACATGGAGGCAAGTACAGAAATAGTTAGAGGGCAGGTATTCTGAGCAGTCAACTGTCTTGCCAACTTCACTTACTCACAAAGTATGAATTAGGGTGCTAAGAAAATCACAGCCTGCTTTTTCTTTATAAGATCTGTAAATATTTTTTGGTTTTCATGTGCTTTCTACTTTTGAGCCTTTAGCATTTGCTTAACATTTTAAGCTTTCATCTCTTTGCATGAGGGAAGACTCTTTATTCATTCATTTATTTATTTATTGAATGAAACTGAATATAATGTAATTAACCAATTCTAGGAGCTGTAATTTTACAAAATAGAAGCAAATAAAAAATTCAAGTACTGTCTGTGAGCCTCATTATATAGTCACAAAGAGCAGTCGCGTGTTGTGGCAGCCCAAAGCAGCCCAAGCGGAATATCTAAAAGATGAGTTGGATGTATTGGCTTTTACAAAACCTTTTAACACCCACTCGTTTCATTCTAAAATGAAATTATATTAGAACCTTATATGAGGTGTTCATTATCAGGACATATTCTAAAAAGGGAACAGACTCATGGGCACTCAAATTGAATTTCTGGTTAGAAAGAAACATATACAGAGGCCAGGGTATCTTTATGCGATGTTGGAGGCTCAAGATTATTCTAGTGCTCTAAACTGGAAGAAGTAGATGAATCTGGACTGTAGGCAATTAGACAAGAGCCCCAGGCCGTATGTGATGAAATTTATCTGGTTGTATATTCAAAGCTGCATGCTTCCCGCAAAGAGTTGAACATCAACAAATGCCTTCCTTTAAACACAGTGGGTAAAATCCCATCCTGGGACATGGGACACCCTGTTCCAAACCATACAGAGCCATCCTACCCTTCACCAGCCTTTCCTTCTAACAACAGCCTGTCTCAGTCATTTTAATCTCCTTATTTAATGACCTTAACTTCATAAAGAACTTCTCAGGTAGAGTAGAAAATTAATAAAACATGTAAAGGACAGCCTTAGGTATTTGATCCTCACTATATTGCATGTTTGCTGGCAAATTCCATTCCCCAAGGTAAACTGTGACAGACATGTTTAAAAATGGCCAGACTCAGGAAAGGACAACAGCAGCCTTTGTAAGAAATTAAGAGCCAGGGAAAGAATGGCTCCTGGCTCAAGGACAAGGGAGGTGATTCTGCCCCTCCACTCCTCTCTGGTGAGACCCCATCTCTTAGTGGAGGAGAATCAACTGAACCAGTATGAACAACGGTATGTCGTTTGATCCTGTCACATGTATATCAATTGAGTTTATTCCACGCATATTGTTTCACTGAAACCTGTTTCAGGAATGTTCAATGTCCTGGACATCAATCTTCAGATAAGAAAACAGGAATAACTGGAAATGTATTCAGTTCATTAATTCTGGAATAATCTGATATCTATTGTCATCAGATTCCAATAACAAATGTATAAATGTTTTTTTTAGGTTTCGGGCACTGCTTTATTCACTTAACTGATGCAAAGTTAATATTTTTCTGTCTCTTAAATGTTTCTCTATTTCGTCCTGTAAAAAGTAGAAAATGAAAACACTAAACCTACCAAAACTGAACAAAAATGTAAAAGGAAGAGAAAGAATAAAAATTTTAATTTCACAACAAACCATTGTACCCATCATTTCTAGCCAGTTTTCTCTCTTACCACTTGGAAACTTTTACTGCAAGAGTCTTTTAATTGAATACAAGCTTCAGTTTGCAGGGATGTGTTTGTAAACTGGCCTCTTGAGAGAGGCACTGGATGTCTAAAAAAGATTGGAGAGAAAATATAGTGTTCTAGTGAGTAGCCCTGGGTTTAATTAAAAAGATCTTTAGATCTTTGTCGGAAGCAAAAAAACTTGAATAACTTTTCAACCAACTATTTTTCTGGAGTTTATACAGCAGGGATTCAGCTGTTCCAAAACAAATTGAGAGACTCATTTCTTCTTGTTAAGCTCACCCTATAAACACTGCACACACTCAATATTTAACAGGAGCAATACACCTACCACTTGCCAAGGTCTCCATGTGCTAAGCTAGGCCTTCAGCGAGGCCCATTTTTAGACACAAGATTATCTGTATAATGATAGAAGCAGGGCAATCTTTCCTTGGAGCATTAATTTTTGAATTCAGCTACTTGGGTCGTGTCTTGGAAGACATAATGTGCTACTGCAAAATTTCTGAGTAGAGTCATGTTTTAATCCTTCTCTTTCACTTCTAGTGAGACCACTCATTGCAACCATTTCCAAAGCAAGCTGGGCAGGGAGGGCAACACAGGAATTCACCTGCACATCAACCTGCAAGTTGGTCACATTGCCAAAGCAACACAGTTCACCTCTTCAATACTGATAGACCTGCTTCCTTAGCCAAAATTACACTGTAGTTGGAAAGAAAATGTTGAGTTTGAGAGTAGTTGTAGCTGGGATGGTTTAAGATTATAAAACAGACAAAATTTATAGGGAGAGATAGCATCTTTCATAAATTAGCTGACCTGCCCTCTGGTCTTTGGGCCTTTATGACTGCATATTTTCGGCCTTTCTCTGTTATCATGTGTGAAACAGAGTTTGTCTGTTTACTTATTTCTAAGGAAAGTTGCAATTCTTAAGTAATCCACATCTAAGAGGAAAAAAAAAAAAGCTATTTCAGCTAAAAATTATATTAGCATAATATAACTTTCATGCTAAGCAATTATTTCAGATGTCTGTCAATTTGCCACATACCAAAACCTACTAAGTTTAAAAATAAATAATAGATTTTTAAGGCTGTTGTCTTTTTTTTTTTTGTGTGTGTGTACCTGCTTATATTTCTCCTCCATTTCTTCAACTACAAAACTCATGCACAATCTTGAAGCTCCCTCTCTCATTCCATTATTTGATCATACCTCCTTCTGCAACAGCAAGGACCAGGCTTGAAATTGGAGCTGAGTTTGTTTTCCTGATTCAGTTCCTTGGAGAAGACTGGGCATAGCTGGTGAATATGAATTAACTTCTCCCATCTCCATCTACTACTGCTGGGATTCTGACAGCTTTCTGTATAAAAATAAGTTTGTGTACTTCAGAGAATGCATAATACTGTGGGCCAATGCATTTTCCTTCTGTCAGGCTTGGGAGTCAATGAAAAGAGAAGTTTTTTCCAATCTAAACAGCAAAATTCAACTGTCTATTACAAATACCTACCTCCATCTTTCTAAGTTTCCAATGAAGCTTTTAGATGGAATTTTTTTTTATGTCCAATGGAGATGAAATAAGAAAATATGCTGTAGAAAGAGAGTTGTTATTGAAACCTTTCTCTCCTTTCTACATGAAAGTAGGGCAAGAAAAGAAGCACAAAAGCCTTTATAATCTGTTGGTGTCAAAGATATCTCTTGAAGCAGAGCTGGTGCACAGCCGAGCATTAAAACTTATCAGATCATGGGGAGAAGTAGTGCCGGGAATGTCGAACTTGATGGAATAAAACTGAAAAATGGAAGTCCCTAGAAATGTTCATATATTTCACTAGGGAAAAAAAGTCAAAAGATAAAATACTTGAGTAATTTTGGGACTAGAAATTACAAACAGGAGCATGTACTTAGAGTGAAATAACAGGTGTATTTCTGAGCTTCACAGTCATTTTCTTTTCATAAGTATTCTACCCTGCACATGCAGGAAGAGTAATTCTCAGCACGCCCTCCAGTACTCAAGCATGTCTTTCTGCTTCCCGGGAAAATGCTCTTAGTAATAAGTAGTATGTAAAAAGGCAAACGACCTTAGAATATCTAACTTGGAAAAGAAAAGAGTTGACCGTTCCAGCAGAATAACTAATGGTATTGGGTGCAGTCTCATTCATGTTTCTATACTCTTTTCCTGGTGGCCAGTACATTAAGGCCTGAACACCCTGCCTTTTTTTTCAGCATCACTAAAGATCTCACTCTGGTTGAACAGACATCTGGTGCCACTTGAAATGTCCAAGGACTTAGGGCCTTCAGCTGCCAGTCCAGGACAATCAAGGGCCCGGGTGTGTAGAAGCCCTGTGTCATGTCTACTAGTTGGTTCCTTAGATACCCTACAGCTACTTTAGGTTAGCCCCGCTCAACTGGTTGGTTGCTGTCAATCCCACTCATGGGGTCCTCATATCCCCCAGGCGCTATAGATAGCATGTGCACAGCTAGTTGTAATTTATGCATTACATTTTTAAACATGTAAACATAGAAATGAGATATTAAGCAGTGAGGATCAACATGCCCAGACCATTGTGTGGACCTCAATTTCAGTACGTAAGAATATCAGCATTGGAGTCCCCTTAAAAGTTATTTCAGTGAGATTCCAAGAACACATGACCACTTCTGAATTTTAAACAACTTTGTTCCACATCTGCATAAGTCCATTTACAGGTCAGTAATAGGACTATTAGGAATAAGTCAGATACAGACTATTTTGAAAGCTAAGAACAGATCTAATTAAACTCTCCTGTAGGCTACCTCAATGCATCCAAGTTGCCTGATTATTTCATTGGACTTATCATATTTTATGCAAAGGTCAATATGCAAAGATATTTTTTCCTATTGTAAGCAAAGGCAAAAACTATGCAAAATTTCCAGGAAAGGATAGAAATCTCTAGTGCTCAATCAAACATTCAATATCTAAATCAGAACACTTAAAGCACTTGTTTCTGTAAATTCAGAACTTCAAGCTTGTTTTCAACTTAAACAAAATACATTATTTGCATTGTATTGTGCTACAATATGATGCTAGGGAAGTAAACTGGGCTAGCCACAGTAGGAAAAAAACTTAACAATTTAAGTCAGTTCTTATCCAAATTTACAATGTAAACATAAGACAAAAGACTGCAGATAAAATACAAAAGGTGCAATGAGAATATATTTGTCATTATAATTATTGTTCCTGGCAAACAGCTTCTAGTTTATCTTCCATATTACCTCTATGATGCTATGAATATGTTCTCATAAGTAATATAAACCTTATGTAAATATAAATATATAAAATATACATATATATAAAATAAAAAAATATTTAAAATGTCTTTCTGTAGACCAGTTGAACGAAAAATGTTTTTCTAGTCTAATATGGCCCCAACTTCAATACTGCATAAATTTATTTTCTATACTCCATTTATTTTTTAATAAATGCATTTATCTTTCTTTTGATTTTGTCTGCTTTTGCATTCCTACCATAAGATAAAATTAAGAATTTTATTTCCCATATCACTGTAAAAAAGACTGGTTCAATTTCAGCACTTATTATGAATTGCCTGAATCCACCAACGCTCTTAAAAGAGATAACTGAAGGAGATAAAATCTCAAGCCATGTATGTGATTTGCTTTCTAATATTTAAAAAAATTTCAGAAGATAAATTCTTGTGCCTAAATTAATTGTCAAGCCTGATTAGGATTGCAGTCTCCTAGGAGAAGAGTGCTTCTTAAAGTAACACAGTTCTATTCATGACACTAAATGTACTGAAGTGACAATCAAACAAGAAGTCCTTGCCCAAAACTTTATAAAAATGGAATTAAAATATTAACAAAAAAATAAAGCTTAACATCTCTTCCATCTTTCAACAACTGCACAATGTAAATACAAAGCTAGCTTTAGGAAAAAGATAACAACAAAAGAGCAAGTTAATTTGTCATATGACACAACTATTTCTGGGTTAGAACTCGTAGGAGTATTACCAGGTGTAATATTGTGACGTTGTTTAGAATTTTTTAAAAAAGAAAGTCTTGTCAAAAGAAAGTACATTTTCCGAAAGAGAATGCAATATTTTTTCCTAACCAAATAAAATTCCACCTGTTGCAATGTTTTAAAGCAATAGGTTACATTGGATTTATAGAGTCCTGTGGGAACACTCTCTTAAGTAGTCACCATCTTTGGGTTTTTATTTCAGTCTGGGCATTCCTTTTTCATTTAAGATACACATACAGAGATGGAAAGAACAAAACTGAATAAATAAGCTCTGTGTATGAAACCTAGTACTATGAAGGATTTCTATAACTGCTGTTTTTGACAACTTCCACACTGAAAACTGAGTTTAGGCCTCTCCATGGACTCTTGGACTGATTGTTCAAATTTTAATCATAGGCAAGGTAGCCTTCCACAGACCTCCTGAGTCAGCCCCTGACCAGTCAGGGAGTATGCCGAGGGTATCTGAATCCGTATTTCCCTATGACCTCTTCTTTTGCCAGAAGAATAATCTTATTCCCATGTTCCTTGGAAGTTTTCTTTCTCTGCCAAACAGATTTCCCCATCTCCCCCTAGGCCCTATCTAGACAATCCTCTCCCTCCTTCCCTCTCCTCTTCAATTTGTTCTTTTACTGCTGTCAGGCTTTCCTGACTCTTCAGGTTCCTCTGCAAAATTCAGCTGCTTCCTTTTCTCCCTCACACCAGTAAAATTTGCTGGCCTCTGATTTGATCAGCCAGCTACCTTACCAAAATTAAAGCGGAGAATGTGAGCAAACTTTGAGAAAAACCTGATCTGAAATGACCTCACCCATATGACAGACAGTAGGCATTTTAACATGCAGTAAGCAGCTGTGAAAATTATGCTGATTTTGTGCTCATGTTCCACCTTGATTTCTTGTTATATTTACCTTATAAGATGTCGACTTACTTGGCTCTGTACAAAAAGGTTCATACTTGAATGATAATTCCAAAGGCAAGAATCCAGGTGGATGTCTAAATATCATTGGTTTTGTGACTGTGTATGGTTTCATGGAAAACTAGGGGGGCAGGGAGCGTTACAAGTTTTCTATGAGTAGAGTACTGAAAATTTTCTATATATTTTGTAAATGCATATTTTTTACACATTACCTTTACAGGCAGACAAGGTCACAGGTACTTGGATCGTGACTGTGCAACTGTGAATAGTATGTAAAGTTGGGTAACGACTTATAATTCTTGCATCAAATAATGCGAGTAGAAATGGTGCTAACAGATGCACTCAGTGGAACTTCTCTCAAACTGTACTGACTAACTTAAACTAGATTTACATATTTTGAGCTATTTTGGCTGCAGTTCTGACTTGCAATTCCAAACATCTGCTGCTTTGCATGAAGTTCCTTGCACATTATCTGATGTAGACTGAAACGTCAGCTTTAGTAATGAGACATCCAGAGTTTTCTGAGAAGCTGTGAAGTTTGGTTTGTCTCCCATGGCCCAATTTCTGATTGAGCAAGCTCTCCAACTGGTCAGGAGACTCTGGTCAAGATACTCTCCAGCTAACCATGCAGCTGTGTCTCCTCTAACATCTCCTGCTGCTTTGCACAGCCTGTATATCTTGCTACTGTCTCCTTTTGCTAAGGTATATATGAAAATTATTATCCCTAAACCTCAGCAAATTTGTCTGCAGTCATAAGGGTGAATTTAATAAAAGCCACAGGTCCTCTCCACCACAGACTGTCACTAATCTTTGCATTCTGCTTAGTGTTCTACTCTAATCCATTCATCTCCAGCAGCAGGAAATGGAATGAAGACCCTAGTATTTTATTAGACCCTTAGCAGTAAAAGAAACCACAAAACCCCTAAATTCTCAATGGTAGAGACTAAAATTTTATTTTCTAATCAGCTATTAAATGTCCACTGCAAAACTATAAGTATTCCTTAAGAACATTTTTTAGAGCCTGCTTCTTGGGAAAACTGACTTAACCTCGAATGTATAGCAACACGTAGAAAGATGTGCGATATGGAATTGTTTAAACATTTTCTGTCTTGAGAAAAGAAAGGAATAATCCTTAGACACTTTAAAAACTCATTGTACTGTTATTTAAGGATTGGGTCAGCTCCTCATCAATGTTTATTGGGTATTTTTTTTAAAAACATTCTATGACGCTAATTTCAGCCACACTGAATTTTCAACTGTTCAGTCAAAAGCGGCACTGAAAGAAAATTAACTTCAGATTTCAGTGTAGACACAATTTTAAGTATAGGAGTCCAGGGGCTTTCTTTTTCCAAAGTCTGATATTGTCTAGAATGGAAATATTTAAATCATATCAGTATTACCCACATAAGCAGACAGAAAGGCAAATTCAATTTTTCAAATTTAAATTCAAATATTTTTTCTCTGAAAGAAAACTTAGAGATTACCACACAAGTCTGTAGCTTGAGAAATAGGTAATCCAAGTACTAGGTCCCTGTGAAGATGGGATTTTAGTCTATAGTTTCAGAGCTGAATTACTCCTTTGTGTCATTCTGTATAGGAAGGTGATGAGTGTGGCTCCCACTCAGACTAATTTTAGAGGAAAATATAGTTACTAGTACATGCTATATCGAAATATTTGAGACATGGTAAGTGTATTCATCAAACAACCACTGATAATGTCAAAATCTCATCATATCAACATACAAAATGTCTGCTCTTCCTGCAAACTCATATGTACTTCTTATAGTCTATAAAACAACTGCTATATTTAAAATTGGGTACTTCATATTAATATGCTTACTTAAAATTACTTTGCATCTTGGCTTTCAAATTCAGTTACAGTATTTCTGAGTTACAGTCCCAGATAATGTTTGCGGATTACTTTTTGTCAGTGATATTTATATCTACACTATCCTTAAACAACATCAGCTCAAAAGTAAAGAGCAAAGCAGACATCACAGTAAGCCTTAATATTTAAAGTACACAGAAGAAAAACACCCAAACCTCAATGAGTCATAATTCCATGAAATATGAGGGGTCACTTACCTCTCAGTGACTTGTTTTTCAGCAAATGATTCATGACAGCATTATTCTGGAAGGTGCTTCTGGCAGTAGATCCAGGTAAAATTTCCAAACTACACGGGCAAACACGATGGCACCTACAATGTCTCTTGCTCTTTTTCTTCTGCTGTCAAGCAACACTTTAAAGATAGCAAGGTCTACATCTCACTGTCAATACTTTTTCATATTGCTAATGCACTTACACTGATATTCAAAAGCAATCTGTGTATCGTAGAACCATAGAATGGTTTAGATTGGAAGGGACCTTAAAAATCATCTAGTTCCAACCCCCTGCCATGGGAAGGGACATCTCCCATTAGACCAGATTGCTCAGATCCCCATCCACCCTGGCCTTGAACACCTCCAGGGATGGGGCAGCCACAGCTTCTCTGGGCAACCTGTTCCAGTATATCATTGCGGCGTAACCAAGTAAGTGGAACAACTCAGAGAAGTTTATGGATCAGATAGTTGAAGAGTTTTACTGAAGCCCATTTAGATCAGTTATTACAAGCAGCAAAACAAATAACCCATACAATGACCTCAAATGTGGTCATTCGACAGATTAGACAAGAATATCATCTCAGCCCTCCCTGGTCAAGGGGTCTGGCTGTACATATCAATGTGTCATGAATCTGGAGTACAGCTCCCTCTGTGGGACAACATGCTTTTGTGGATTTATGCTTAGGCTGACACATATACAAGTTTAATCTCAGAACTTCAGCTGAAATGTCACAATAAGGGTTAGGGGCATCTATAGGTAATTTCCTTCTTCAGCCTTCTTCCTGATGATTCTGTCAATTATATGCATGAACACAAGAGAGTTGCTCCCAAACAAATCTCCCAGTCCCCTAAGATGTTATATATTTATTCCTTTGATCAAACAAACAAATTCCTATCTTCAAAATAAGTTTTAGATTTTTTTAAAAGTATCTCTGTCAGCACTGGTTTATTTAAAATGTCAGATCCTACAAAGAGAGAACAGTCCAATCTGAAAATCTGGCAAATTTATGGTTGGGAAATTTCTTTCCTGGCAGTAGTAGTTGATATTTCTCTTGCTGCAGGACCTCCCTGAAAAGTCAGGGAAACCTCACTATTTTTGTTGCTTTCGGTTCACATTTACTACCTTGAGGACTATGACTATATACTTTTAAATGCAAGCTGATTGTTTGCTCAGGGTAGACTAAGTACACGCATAAATTTGATCCAGATATTTGCAATTATGTTTATAAATAATGCCGAGTTTAAATAAATAAGAGAGAAGATGGTATAAATCTGTGAAATATAATAAGCTTAATCTTATAGTATCTCATACACTACCTACAGTCTAATTTTCAAAAAAGAGAAAGGAATTTTTCTATCTCATATGCTCCTTTAGTGCCTTACCCTTCGAAGTTCTGTAAAAATTAACCCTGTAGCATAATAATATCAGTTATTTTTACCTACAACAATGATTCCAAAGATGAAGATACAGGGTTGAGAAGTCCTCCCAAGTACAGCTGGAACATAACTAGACCAAGGGGAGCTCTCTCCAGCAGTATGGGATTGGGTTGGAAGCAGTCTTTCGAGCGTACTGGCCTAAACTATCTATTGCTACAGAAATTCCACTGTTTTTTTAACAAACTCCAGTTTCCAGATCAGAGACAGCAACTTTCAACAGAAGTAGGAGCTAAGTTAAGTGAATGAGTATGTATTATCTCAGCTATGATGCCAACACATTACTTCTGCTCCTGTCTGTTTGCAGCTCAGCACTTCTCAGCTGCACTAGTTGAAACTGGCTTCTGGAGCTGAATTGGTTTTTGCAGAGTCAATGGACCACTCATCAGCTTCTCAGATAGAAAAAAACCTTATCCCAAGTCAGGGAGAATGTTGCAACCAATTGATTTTTTTTGAACCCAATCAAGTGCTTGGTAGTCTAGAAAACAGACTTCATAGATCAAGAGTTTTCGATTAGGATTATGTTCTCCCGACTGCAATATGGTTTATATCTACAAGCACAGAAGCTAATATAGGCATCTGAGTGGTAGGCTGAAAAATTAAGACAGTTTTAGAAGGTAATTATACTTATTTCTCCCTTTGTAAAGTACAAAGTAATCAAGAATGCACAAACTGTACTTTTGAAGATATTACATATCAGACTTGCTAGATTAAAAGAGGCTTCTGCTGTTGTAGAATTATTTATTTGTTCATTTAAGGCAAATATCGATTGCAGAATGTCTGCTTGTTTTTTAACTTTGTTTTATAGCCAAGTATGTACACCGAATTACAAAATATTACACAAAACTGTGAAGCCTGAGGAGTGAGTGAGCATAAACTTATACTTAACTTCAGAGGTTACTTAATGTTTACCCAAATATCTGCATTACCCAAAATCAGGATGCCTGATAAAACTCTTACCATAAGTATACTGAAGAGTTTTCAGGGAAAGAAATATCATTTATGCAGTTTTGGACCACTACTTAGTAAAGGTATATCTTCTAACTGAGGCTTCCATCTTTTGGAATAATAGAAATAGTTAAGTACAGCAGGAGACCAGGATAAGAAATAAATTCAAGTAATTGTGTTACCTCCTCTTCAATTTCCTTCTTAATTATACAAACAGCTTTTCTTGTCTTCTTCTGAAGAAATTCCAACATGATCCTTGGGAGGAAACTTGTGAAGGATGGAATATGTTTCAGTTGCCCTCACCTGCTATAGCTGTGAGATAAGATACCCTGTCAGATACCATAAAGTCAATGAATCTTAAAATACCAGTATGGACATTATTAGAACAATAGTTACTTCAGGCTATTTCAAAGAAAACCTTGTGGTGAATCACAACAATGCTAACACTTAGATGGCCAGTTCCGTGAAAAGAGAAGCCAAAGAACCCACAAAGGAAAAAAAAAAAAAAAAGTTGTTTTTATTTTAACAATTATAATACACCCCCTGCAGAATTAGTTCTGCT
This sequence comes from Limosa lapponica baueri, assembly GCA_002844005.1. NCBI lineage: Eukaryota > Metazoa > Chordata > Aves > Charadriiformes > Scolopacidae > Limosa > Limosa lapponica. The sequence goes on from KZ506438.1 coordinate 33,448, forward strand.
CTTTCCATGTTTGTATGTGTACATGTCCAAATTTCTCTCTTTCTTGGAATATTCCAGTTATATCCAAGTATTGATGCAAACCTACTATACAAGGTAATAACTAACAAGGAGTATATACATGTCGACATTCATACATTATAAAAAGCACATTTTGGTTATGAGCACACTTAGTGCTCCAGAAGTTCTCAGAACACTTATTGAAAGGATTTGTTTTTGTAGTACTCACCAGGCAGACCACAGAGGCACAGTCTGGATGATATGACTTTTATTATGAAGAAACCTTAAGAAAAAAATTAGGAAAGACATTATTACATTTGTTTTGTTAAAGACCGGGTAAATGAGGAATTTAATTTTTTCCTTCAGACTAGAAAATTATAAATAGAAAAGCACAAAGTTTAACCTAAAGTAATAGCCACTAAAACGCAATTTAAAGTCAAATTACAATGACAGGGGAAAAGAAAAGTAATTCTATTGGCAAAGTCATGGTTTTAAATTGCCTACAGCAGCTGCTTCCACTTTGCAATACTTTTATTTTTCAGTAAATGAGGACTGGAGGAATTATGCATGGATTTTAAAACTAAGTTCAACATGTTATCAAACCCTGTAAAAACAATTTAAGTTTTAACTCTCCTGATTTAGCCTTGTTTACTTTTCTGATTTAGTAGCATTTGTCCTTGGCTTAGATATGCAAAAATATGTTGGCCTGAAAACAGCTACCTATTTGTAGGTGGGGCTATTATTCTAGGAAAGAGCTCTGGTGACGGGGCTGCTCCACTGAACATGATCCCTGCACCTCTTGCCCCTCCGACTAATCACAAGTCTTTGCTGTTGATGCCTGGGTCTGCCTTCCTCACTCTTTCTTCCTGACAGTGGGATGCAGTCTCAAAAACGTAATCAGTAGGCACATCCAAACAGCTGAAGGAAGCTGGGTAGCGATTAATTTCTGAGGGCTTTTCCCACCCCTCCTCAGAAGTGTGTCACTGTTACACAAGCAACATGTGAGAATGTGGGGAAGTGTTAATGTTGGCCATTCACAGTGAAGATAAAAGTCATAAAGCATTGAATAGTTTGTGTTGGAAGGGATTTTTAAAGGGCACCTAGTCCAACCCCCCAGCCATGAGGAGGGACATCTTCAGCTAGACCAGGTTGCTCAGAGCCCCATCCAGCCTGGCCTTGGATGTTTCCAGGGATGGGGCATCTACCACCTCTCTGGGCAGCCTGGACCAGTGTTTCACCACCCTCAGCACAGAAAATGATTTCCTTATATCTAGTCCAAATCTACCCTCTTTCAGTTTAAAACCTTTACCCCTTGTTCTATCGCAACAGGCCCTGCTAAAAAGTTTATTCCCTGTAGCCCCCTTTAGATACTGGAAGGCTGCTATAAGGTCTCCCGGAAGCCTTTTCTTCTCCAGGCTAAACACCTCGAACTGTCTCAGCCTGTTCTCACAGCAGAGGGGCTCCAGCCCTCTGATCATTTTTGTGGCTTCCTCTGGACCCATTCCAACAGGTCCCTGTCTTTCCTAGTCCCTCTGACATTTTTTTCTTCTATGTTCCTAAGTAGTATTCTGACAGCTTCTTTTTGTGTTTTATTTACTGATGGAGAACCACTCCTAGGAATGTTAGGTGCAACAAGCTAGGAATAAACAGGCTTAGAAACAACAGGTAAGATTCTGTTTTTCACTGAAGAGCTTCCTGGTTTCTTTGTGAGCTCTAATGTTAGCCTGAGCAGAGCAGGTATTTGAAATTTGCACACACTAAGGTCAGGACTATACCTTTTCTCATGATCACATCTCTGCTTATGCCTCTTTGGAATACTGTATTTCACCCCTGTAAAACAGCAGAGACTGGTGGCTGTGCCCACAACACAGCACCTTTGCAGAGAGACTGCTCCATCCTTGCAGGATGTGTCTTGCTGGGGGTTTGGCAGTGGCTGCCTCCTCGTCCTGATGTTTCCATGTCCCACTGCTGTAGCCAAAACACCCACACCAAAGCTTTCCAAAAGATAATGATGAAAGGAAAAGCTTTCCAGTGTAAATTCCATGAAATTTATGTCTTGTTTACATTTCTTTGGCAGGAAAAAAAAATGTTTCAGGCCAACTAAATATTGATTTTTAAATGTTTTCTTAGTCAAAGAACTGCTATATGAATTATTTCTGCAACCTTATTTGTTAGGCACCATTTGCTGCACATGATGCAGGAGTTGCATAAACAATTCTGCTTCATATTCAGCATGTTCCATTCAAACGGAGTTTTGATCATATGAAGTCATATCATGCAAGCACATTTGTCAGAAAAATATTTAAAAGTCTTTTTCTGTTTTTTTCTGCCCCAGTAACATGATTTTAATTTGTGTAATTTTGTGAAAATGAACAGGGAAAAATCAAGTTATCAGGTAGCTTCATGCTGACACATACATACACATTAGGCAAAAGCAGAGTCAGACCTTTTAGATGCCCGGCTGTTTCAAAAGACTACACAGAGCTACTCAACTGACATTGGGCAATTATGGGATAATCTCCTAGTTGCTCATAGCTAAATATTAAATTAAACCCTGGAAGTTTAAAAGAAAAAATAAAAAACCTGACATAGGTTATTACTGTACTCAGTAAGAGCTCCATCTAATGGCTTTTTAATGTGTGAGGACGGCACGAAGGCAGCGATGAAGTTACTGCAAAGGGACTGCTATCACATGGGGGGCAGATGCGGATTCTTGGGCACAGATGTATAAGGAAGACGTGTGTATTTCCCTTGGTGCCCTGCAGACACAGTACCTCAAACAGTACCTCCCTATATCACTTCAGGTTTTTATTTGAATTCTTCAAGATGGCTTGCTGAAGCAAAAATTGGTATTTCATAGGCATACCTGTGGGCAAGCAAGGCTTTTCACTGACACGGAGCTCCAAAGATTTGGATAGTCAAAATGATACTCCTCTCTAGCCTTTTTGCCCCCAAGCATGTTAAAATACAATACTGACATACCAAAAGCTCAGAACACCCCTCAGGTATAAATCTAGCCACCTTTTAATTTTTTTTATAAACAGAAAGATAGAGCTGTGGCCTATTTCTTCTAAAATGGCTTAATTTTATGGAAATCATCTACTCAAATTGTAACATGGATTTTCAAAGCTGTCAGGAGGCAAAGTCACAGAAATGTTCACACTGTCTCAGGTGTGACCACTTAAACAGGCAGGTGTTTATATTCCTGTTTTTACTACACGCATCTAAGCATTCCAAGTAACTGTTTAAATACTATAATGCCTTTAGACATTAATTAGGTTGATAAATAACTCCTCATTTAGGTAGATAAAAAGCAAGCTACCCCAAAAGTTGGTATCTCTTGGATGAAATGTATTTTGTTTTAAATCAGGCACACATCTGGCCAGCAGGAAAATGAGCTACAATCCAAGTGCGAGGAAATACAGGTCTCAGTTCCTGCTGAGTTTATAAGACTGTTCCCTTTTCCCCTTAATTTCTTTATCCAAAAGTCTGACATGACAAAATTTAGAGTCACTCCTGTCTTTGACAAAGGCTTTTCATGACTGTGTCTACACTGATACATATACATTCATTTTATAAAATTTGCAATTTGAAAAAGAATAAGTTAAGCTAGAGTGCTCATAACAGTATCACTATCATGTAAACGTATCTGAAGTTCAACAACAGTGGAAATTTACAGTATTAAGTACACAGAAAGGCTATTGTATTTCTAGAAATTCGTGGGGTGTTATTTGCACAGTATCTCTATACTTTTTAAATTGCAAGGAAAGGAACAACTGGCAGATTAGAGGTACGCAGCCTGCTCATAGATGTTTCATAGATGTATTGATAATTACAAATTTTAAATAACTTCACATTTTTGACAGAAATTTCAAAGTTGCAGATTTTACCCATAAGAGCATTTATTAATTTCTTCAGAGGACATCTTGATCTGGGTAAACTCAAAAAGCGTAACGGCAAATTTTTGTAAAGAACATGGCTGAGTTGCATTTATGTACTGGGAAAACGTAGGAAAACAGGAGAACCTAGAATAGTTAGAAGGTATCTCAGTGTTTTGGTACAAAATAAATGAAGCTTTAGATAAAAGTAACTGTTGTTCATTGCATCTGTGTTTTAGGAATATTCATATTAAGTCCTGTGCCATTCTAGTTTCTCATGACTACAAAACATATATGCAAATGCATGGATAGGGCAACTCTTTTGAAACTTTGGACTATATCTACTTACATTAATGTTAGTGAGTAGTGGATAGGGGACCTACAAGAGAGATGAGGAAGGACTCTTGATCAGGGAGTGGGTCAATAGGAGGAGGAGTAATGGTTTTAAACTGAAA
>KZ506438.1:39962-51608 GCA_002844005.1 Limosa lapponica baueri
TTTTGAACACAGCATTTTCTTAAAATAGCTAATAAGATCTCTATGTCAAAATAGTAAGCATAAAATTTTGTCTGAGGCTGGATTTATCTTTCCAGGAGGAACATATCCCATGTTTAATGAAACAAGCGATGCACAGAGGAAATAAAAGCTGAATATCAGAACTGCTATTACACATGGTCACTCAGGCCACTAGCAGAAAAAATTAAATAAGCAAAGTTTTATGGAAGCTGTTTTTCCTATTTCTTTTCCTGAGAAAAAAAATATTAAAAGAAGTAATAAAAAAGAAAATATTCACAGTTATTTTCCTGCTTTACCTACACATAGGATAATGCGCTTAAAGAAAACCCCTTTGTGTAACTGCCAGTGAAATCCTGCCTCTGAGCAATAGTACCACCCATAACTTCAGGTGTTAGTTTAAGACAATGTGAATATCCCTTAAAAGTCACTGCACGTTTTGAAAAATGTCACTGCATATCTGTGCCTCACTGAGCATTGTATCAGTCCTGTCCCAGAAGGTATGACTTTAGGGGCAACATAACTGGAAGTATTCAGAATCTGCCACTTTTCCTCAAAATCTCCAAAGAAAAGATAGCTCTGCTTTTGTTTTGCATAAAAGGAAGAAAAAGTCCCAAGTTTCAATCAGTTACTTGGAATATATCGCTATATTTAGGGCAAAAAATGGAAATATTCACTGTTGGTAAATTTTTCTGTCTAAATAAGCCTCCTCTCATGTATGCTTGATCTGTTTGATTTAGCACCAGCTGCTACAAAATGAAAGTAAAACCAGGCTTCTGCAATTTCTATAAATGCTTTAACCAGCAAAGATTAAGTATCTGCATATCTAAATCAAAATCAGTTCAAATTACACAGAGCAATATTACAGAATACTATTTCAAAATTCCAATATTAATAGAATATTTCAAAATAAATTAGTTTTAATCTATTTTGGGCATGTTGTAAAAGGTGCCATTATTGTACAGGTAAAGAAAAAAATCCAAATTTGCATGCCCGATTCCTCTTTCTAGAAGTACTTCTGTACTTACCCACTGACAGAAGAAAAATACTGTGCTTTATGTGACCCATCACAAGTCAGTCCTGCAGATTCAATCAGACCCTGCAGACTGATTCTATATGTCACTGAGGGATAGATTGTGAACCCTGTATTTTCTCAGCTAAGCAATAGGCTGTATCAAAAGACAATGATTTAGTTTTCTTAGTGTCTGAAGAAATCATGAGCTTGAAAAAATTTCATAAAGATGACTTTAACAAAGATAACCTCATTAAGCAAATTCTTACAATGAATTGTTTTCTCTACTACGGAAGAAAAATAGGGGGTTCTAGTTCTTAACTTAATGTTAGAATATAGATGATATTATACTAATGTTCTTCAAGCACTACAACGTCTCAGTTGGCAGTGGCACTAGAAACCACCATCCATTTAATCAGGATAAGATTTGCAAATACAGGATTGAAGAGATTAGCCTACAGTTAATTAACAATTTTAAAAGTTCCCAATGAACAAATTAATGCTTCTCAAGCACACTGCAATGCTATTTTCCCTGTAAAATGGCAGCAGCCATTTGAGAATTAAACACATCTCATTTTCACCTGTCATTTAAACAAAAAGAAGGAAAAAAGATATGAAAAGTCATCCCGAGAGATGACAGTTGAAGTGTAAACTGGCTGTTCAGTGGCACCGGCGGAGGACTAGTGGTTATATATAAGAAATAAATGTCAGCCAAGGAAAATTAAGGACATTAAATGCAAATTTAAAACATTTAAACTTAGAACAGGTTCCTGCACAAACTCTAAAAGGAATCTGAGAACACATTTGTTGCTAACTATAAGCCTCTTGTGTATCATTTTACTGCTTAACAACAATTAAAGCTGATATTGGGATCTTCAGCTTTTCTCAAAAAAATCCAAACTATTTTAAGTATAAAACTTTCATAATAAAAAGAAAATATGTCTGAAATCTAAAGTATTTCTATGTAGGCAAAATTTCCAGGGTGAAAAACACTACTCCTGAAGAATTTATCCTTGTGGTTTGGTGGCAGCCAAGGTCACTACTCAATATTTCCCGGGGTCCTTTCTCAATATAAGTAGCTAATAGCTGGACACAGGCTACTTTCCTTTAGCAGTTGGCCACATAAATACATTATTAATATAGAGATAACACAGTTTGTAAATGCAGTTTGTAAATGATTGTTAGAAACAGAGAGCTTTGTAGCTTTTGTCAAATCAGGGCAGGAAAATTAAAGTTGTATGTGTTTTCATAGAGAAACTGTAAAAGGAGTGGATATGAAATGTTCAGTATATGCTGCTGACTCTATTTAATTGCAGGAGAAATTTTTGGAGTCTGGCCATTGAGAATGTCTTGGAATGAATTACTTCCATTAATCAGTTGTAAGAATTGGTATGTGAGTTACTATGGAAACTTAACATGCTTCTCTATTTTTAGTGTTTTCAAACCAAACCTGAGAATATCTATCCTGTTCTGTTGTATGCAGCCAATTAAAGGCATTTTCTTTTTTAATGTTCGATTTGGCATGAAACTTTTAAGGCAACCATGACAACCCTGCCAGTAGTAACACTCAACTGAGTGACAACAAGGACAATATGTAAGTGATGGAATGTGAACATTCAAGGGAGTAGCATGTTTTGACCCAGCATAACTTTGATGAGCACTCACTGATTTATGCCTTGTTTCATTTATGATAAAAGTCCTCATTCCCAGAGGTGCTCCATGTAATCTAGCTCAAGTAGGATGAGTCAGTGATATGCACAGCAGCTATTCAAAACTATTTAGATAAGAAACAACACCCTGCCATAAGCCAGACAGTTTTTTTATTCACACTCCTAATATAAGTCACTATGGACTGAGGAATTTAATGCAGTAATACTTGTCATATTCGAGGAAATTCAGACCAGCAAGCAGTTTTACTAAAATATACTGTGCTCCATGAGAAATATACTAAATAGTCATACTTCCAAGTCTCAGAAGAGTAAACATTTAAAGGAGATTCCGATTAATGTTTGCATAGGTTCAAGCTGGAAAGGACACGACAAAGATCCTTTTGCAGCTTTTAGCATTTTTACTTTTGACCATCACTTTGAAATGCAAGTTTTCAGAATCACCATGTGATAATGAAACAAATCAACACAATTCTATGATATTTAAAGAAACTTCTAATTTTCTTTTAAATGAGTCATAGGAAAAATGTGTCCTTCTTAATATTTTTCTTCAAACTCATTCAGCCATCTCTAAATCAGTGGCAACACATCTTAAGTCTGATTGTTCATTAATGTGGAAATAGCTAGTCCAAGCTCTATGAATAGAGGAACGGAGTTTCATGCTGCCAACGTAATGGAACTGGATGGTCTAATATAAAAGAAGAGAATATTCTACAGGACAGCAGAAAGAACTAATTTCTTACTTTTCATAAGGGAAACCCAAAGCTTTAGAATGTAATAATGATATTTCTGGGTCAAGAAAAGATTTTGGCCACGCTTTTATGAATATTTTTTCATCATGCTTTACCAGCTGATGTTTGATCACAGGGTTACGTGACTTTTGGTACATTCATAACATAGGCAGAGACTAAAATAAGGAACGCTGAGCCACCACTGTATTCCTACAGCCTATTTCTTTTATGAAAATAGAAAACTTGTTAGGAACAAGCTATTTGAATTCAGAGAGAAAATCACAGAATTTCATCTGCAGTTTGTATACAGGGTACTGTACACAGGGCTGATATTTTGCTCACATTTTAGAGAATTTTGTTAAATTATTTCCAGCAATTTTTTATGCCATCCTGCAACTGAATGCAGGCCACTCCTTCAGAGAAAGTCTAGGGAGTTTAGATTACAGTTCCTTCATACAATAAAAGAAAAAGGAAAAAATAAAAAAGATTCAAAAACCCAAACAAGTATTACCGTAGTCAAAGGGGTTTCTCCAGCTTTTTTTGGCCACTCTTCAACTCTTTCTTTCAGCTAAAATTACATCATTGCTAGACTAATTTGATGACCTCCCTCTCTTCCTTCTTCTGCTTTCACCTGATAAAAGCACTAAGGCCAGTAAGCAAGATGAGTCAGAGCAGTTTTCTGCTTTCTCTTTGCAGGAGTGATTTTCTGAGGGAGTGTGCATTTATTCATAAGAAATGGAGAAATGACCCCAGAAAAGGAGGAGGAGGATAAAAGGGAGTAAGCTGCATCAAAATGGTATCATAAAATATCAACTATAAGAAAGATTTTGCCAAAGAAAGTGAGATGTGGGTGATGTCATCTAGGCTTATTTATACATAACAAAGCCCATAAATATGGCCTTCATTTCAAATCAAATCAAATCTAGTCAAATCTTGTATTTAGTTACAAAACACGGAACTCCCATGTGAATCCAATAAACCAGAATGGGTGAGAGGCCAAATCCACCAAAGGAGGAAGACAGGCAAGTTTTATTTCTCTAGCAAACTCCATTGAAGTACAATATGTATAAAAAAACGAGTGCCTACCAACATTCATGTCTCTGCATTCCTTGACACTGAAGACAGCCGGTACTCCAGGCAGCACACCATGGGACAGAGTTCCTCCAGCAACTAGAGCTGTGGTAACTGGAACCAGAAGAAATACAGGGATGAAAAAACAACACAACACAGCCCAGTGCAAAACAGAATTTGGTGAATTAGCCCCCCAAAGAGAGCAGTTCTTTGTTGAACGCTTTAGTATGTTACTTTTTTTTTTTTTCTTTTTTTAATCCTATTCATCTGTCTAAGACTGGTAATTACTTTCTCACATTTAGTTCATAGCACAGGTCAAAAGATTCACTCTTTTAGTTGAGCAAGCAGGTCCGAGCAGGCCAGGCAAGGTCTTACACTGGAAAAGGAGTACTTCTTATTTCTAAGTCAATTAGTTTTGCTGAAGGTAGCAGGGAGAGAAGAAAGAGTGGAGATTCAGGACAGGTGGCAGATGTAAGGAGTATCATAATAAGAATATAGTTGGACACGTGACATTTTAAAACCAGAAACACCAAATCATGGAGGATCTCTTTTTAGGTTGAAAGAAATTTTCAGCTAATTGGGCAAGCACACCCAAGTGCTTCAAAGCGCCTGTGAATAATTGTTCTTAATTCCCTCAGTCAGAGGCTTTTTAATGTTTAAAAACATTAAGTATATATCCGGTAAACATACCATGCTTCCTTTTTACCATGTTTTACGTGGTTTGTAATATGATATGTTTGCTTTTAGTTTTTAGCATTGAATTCATATTTTGCTTATATAAGTCCCAATTTCTTACAAATTGTTTCAACTCAATTGGATACATTGTGAGCTCTCCCTAGTTTTGTTCTATCGTTTCTTAAATTTGCTCTTTCAGCTTCACAGAATTTCACCATCTCTTTCTACTGTATTTGAAAGGGCAACTTCTATAAGGGCATAACACTCTCCTTTGTTTTGCTTTGTTTTTTTCCTTTTCAGGAAATATCCAAAGTACACATTTGCATTGAAATGAAAAGATTTAAATAACTACTGCCTATTCAGCCAATGTAAGTACTTTCTTGTAGATGATTCACAGAGAAGAAATAATGTCAAGTATGACATAATGACGTTGTGTTAAAGTATGACATAAGGGCAGGACATCTTGAGAAAGCATCACCATGTTATGTTGTTGTCTGTTGTCCTCTTGTTGTCCTCCCGTCTGTCTGGGATAAAGTGAGGTGAGGTGGAGAAAGAAAGGGGATACCTTCTTTATTTTAGATGTATCATCATGTTGCACCTCATCTTTAAGACCTACTTACCTTCAGGTGCAAATAAGGGAATATTTCAGTGCGTGCTCACTGAAGGGTTTTTGATTTATCAGGAGCACTGGTTAAACTCTCAGTGAGAACTTCTATTCTGAACAAGATGAGCAGAAGTTAACTCACCCTGCAGTTCAGATAGAATTGTGAGAATACATCAGGAACCGGACATTCAAAGTATGTGTCTTTGATAACATCCCATGACATCTCCTGGAACTAAGCACTGAGGTTTCTTGAGAGTCCTGGCATTTCATATTTGGCAGATAATGTAATTTGATGTATAATATGTAAGATACTCCAAGGTGGAATAGGTTTATCTAGAATTCTGCCTGAGCAGAACTATTGTATGATATATGTTAGCATTTATACACTCTTATTCACTTATGTCACCTGACTGTTTAGGTCTTGATTGAGTAATTGCTGGAGTCACGGCTGATGGAACAATATTCTTTGTGAGTATTTCCTTTCCTTCAAATGAAGGATTATTTCATAATCTGCTATTTATTTAGAGAAATCTAGAAGCAGGAAAAATAATATCAAGTCTATGATATGGCTACTTAATACATATGCATACGTATAGAAAACTTAGATGATATCTTCCTGATTGGATATGAACTGTTAGACATGGAAAGTTTATGAACTGGATGAGTTCTGCAGAGCTGCAACTCTAAACTGCAGAGGAACCAAGAATTATTTTAGCTACAGGAAATATTTGACATTCATTATTTTTGGCATATCCCTCCATTCTTGTCCTTTTCAAAGAGCTCAGAAGAATTTGTATTCATAATGATAGTCTGAATGACCCTACAAGTAAAAATAAAATAATAGAAGAAACAGGAAAGCAAATATCATGCTTTCTATGCAGGAGACTTCTGCAATACAGGAAGGAAAAAATAATGTCTATATGATGTAAGAAATTTCTCTGTGATAAGATGGGTCACAAAAAAAAACTTTTGTTTTCTTTTTTTTGGTAGTTATTCAGCAGTATACAGGCATACAGTCAGCTGCTTTTTTTTATTAGGTTTGTACTCATTTATCTCATAAAATATCTCTATTTTTGTGTAATTTTCTGAGTACTAGATGTCCCAATTTATGAATTTCACATATTAGGAAGTGCATGAATTACAGCTTTTATTTTAAAATTCTGTTTTAAACAGTTTCCAGCCCTCTAACTAGGTTAGGAAATGAGTGAATCTATTCCCCTTTAGGGTCTGAAACTTAATAGCAGACTTCAAATGCAAAAAATAAAAAAGGCTCAAACCCCCATACTTCAGAGAAACCAAACTACTCACATAAGAAGCATTGTGTTCGTTGAAGCATTCACTGAACTGAAGCTGATGCTTCCACCTTACTCGGTCATTTAACAAAAAAAACCAACAGCCAACACGCATGTATCCTTTTCTTCCACTTGTGTTTCTTGTCCAGTTCAATTACTACCTCATTAAAGCAGGAGCTCTTTACCTCTCTGTATTAGCACGACCTTGGCTATATAACAGCCATTATCATGTCCTGATTAACTAATATAATATGCAGTTTCCAAAACTCTGTAGCAAAATTTACATTGATGAAAGTATTATTACTTAGCGGCTACAAATCAGACTTGGATCATGACTCAATGACTTCTTTTATAAACCAAACATTCCACAGCTAATGTCTTTTCCGTTGGTGTTGATGTGTAAGTTATTCCTTCCCAAGAAAGGCTACATGCTTAACTAGCAATGAATTGTTCAGAAAATATGCCATTCAAAGGTGTGTTTATTCTAGATCAGCAGGAAAAGATTACAGCTCTGCTCTTCAGAGCCTTATCTCAGCAGGCCTTGGGTCATCAAGGGTGGTTCCTGCTGAATCAGAGGAAATTTGTAAGGAACCATCTTAGTTATTTATCTCTGTGCAACCTGTTCCAGTGTCTCACCACCCCCACAGTAAAGAATTTCTTTCTAGTATTTGATATAAATCTCCCCCTTTAAATTTAAACCCATTACCCCTCGTCTTATCGCTACAGTCCCTCATAAAAAGTCCCTCCCCATCTCTCCTGTAGGCCCCCTTCAGGTACTGGAGATCTCCATGAAAAAGGCTTTTAGCACAATGGGGCCAGGATAAACTAAAAACAAAAAAAAATGCTAAAAAACCCCAATGCTCATCATTTCAAACAAATGTTTGAAAACATTTGTTTTCAAACCCAAATGGCTGACAGATTGTACATATCCGTACTCACAGTAGTGCACAGTTATGCTCATGTGAACAATTCCACTCAAGGCAAAAAGATCATTTATTACCTCACAAAGAAATGTTTGCATAGTGTAGGGCAATTTTGGATAGCTTATTAGGTTAGCTTATAACTTATAAGCTTATATAGCTTAACCATCAGCTGCAGCCAAAATAATGCTAGCTTTTAATTGACAGTTCCATTTTGATAAATCACCTGGAAGCATTGTAGAGAAAAAAAAAAAAGAAAAAAAAAGAAAAAAATTGTAAATGAAACAGTACTCTAAATTTTTTACTTAAAAATCACTGGGTTTACTGATCTAATCTTATCTGTGCATTATCTAAGTCTCTCAGCTGCTGAATATTTCACAGCAGCGACGCCAGAATTGGTCCATGACTGTAACACTGACCTTGCCCTTTGGAGCAAAAGCTTGGCTCTGCCCTGTTCTCTGTATTCACTTTTCCCACTGAAATCCGTGAGCATTGGTGAGCCCCTTAAAAGGTGTAAGCAAAACTGACAAGACAGTCAGGCAGTAGCACACATCCAGCTACTGTGTGTGCTGACATGGTATCAAATTTTAGTAAGCAGTAAACATTTCAAAGATCATCTTGATCCAAAATTCTTTCAGACCTACAATCTTTCAGACCTACAAAATTACTGAAAGAGGAGCTTACCTGATAGGGCCTCCCAGCTTCAGTTTGTAGCACATACTGTAATAACTATTATTAGGAATTATCAAGACTGTCCTGGGTTGAGAGACACAGGACCAACTTTTCTTCTAATGCTGGGGAAAATTGCACTTCTAGAAGACTCTAGTGTCTGAATTTGTGAAAATATTTACTTTATAGCCAGCCAGGCTTTGTGGGATTCAAGGTCTTAGTGTTGTCGAGCCTTGCCAGGTGCAGGGATGAGGAGGAGCAAGGCCTGGGCATTTGACCCAGGCTGGCCAACAGGATTATTTCATACCATGAACATCACATTCAATATAAATCAGAAAAGTTTGCTGCGTAGCTCTCTCTCCCTTGATGGCGGCGGCCCAGACAACTCCTTGCCCCGGTGCCGGAGCCCTGAGGCCTTCCCTTCCTCCTGAAGCCATTACGCTCGCAGTGTCCGCCATTTGCTGTCCCTGCTGGGAGTGCACAGCTTCCTGCTGATAGAACTGGCTCAGTATAACTCTTGTGTATCTTATATCAGTATCGGCATTAATACTGGTTCTTTAGTATTATTGTTAATTATTTAGTCTTAGTCTATTAAATCTATTTATATTTCAACCCTTGTGTTTCTTTGTGTTCCCCAATTCCCCTTTCTGGGTGGGGAGGGGTCATCGAGTAATAAAATAATTGTCTAAATGACAATAGATTGTTATGGGTTTTCTCAAACCATAAAAAAGACATATGTTTATATATATATATATACACACACATTAGAAAGACACATCCTAAATTCCAGGAACATTTAAAGCATAAATGGGTTTTTCCTATTACTTCTCCCAAGAAAAAAAAAGCCACACTTCTAGAGGATTATAAAAACAAAATCTTTTTTCCACTGAGAGGCTCTTTTCTCAACATTCAGCTGCTCATTGATACTCACAGAGGATACTGATATGGAAAGTTTCTTACCAGATCTAATCCATCATTACTCAGAAGATTTATATTTCCAGGGTTGTGGACTGCCTTAAACAAAGTAAACTTACTGGAAAGATGTCCTGAAGATTATGTGCAATCTGAAGGTCAGTGGCCTTATTCACCTGCAACAGCCAACTGTGATTTAGATAATAAAGTAACATAATCTTCCTCTGATTACTGCCACCAGGTATATTTTGGTATTTTAACAATTAAAATCTCAATTTGAACTGGATCTTCTAAACTAAAATATAAGAATATTTACAAAGATATTTTTATTATAGTATCCTTTTTTTTTTTCCAGATTAAAATATCTCCATATTCACTCTGTAGTTAGCACCCAGTTATTAAATTTTGACCACCTAGAGATATTGTACTGAATGGTCTTACATTCAGAAATGCCATAAAATTTTGGACATAGATTCTAATTTTGGTGATGATAAAAATTATTCACTTATCATAAGGTTATGAAAAAATGACTTTCTCTTTTTTAAAAAATCCTGCAATATATACCATGAATAATATTATTTGATTACAAAGTGACCTTTATTGTTGTCTGAGAATGCACAGGCACTTAATTCAGGCATTCTGGATGAAGAAAATAATTCAGGAAGTCAAACATCTAGGCTCCATGAGATGCTTCAACCACACACCAAGAGGCTTCAGCTATAACTATATGTTGACATGTGCTTTCTCCAGATCTGAGGTGGGCTTTTCATGTTTTTTTTTTTGTTTCCTGTGTTTCCATTTGCCCAGTGCCAAATGATTTCCTGTAGCTTTGGAAACCAAGTGTCAGTCTTCATTTTTTTCCAGAACTCCCCACTGATTGCAAGCATCTTGCCCAAGCTCTTCAGCAGCTGGCTCTCATCATCTTATGTTAAGTGGACACATCTTCAAAGTTCTCAGTAATGCTGGCTATCTACAGAATACTCTTGAAATATTAGCAAACGTATGAGACAGACTGCCTTTAAACAACTTACTGGGTTTGGGGTTTAGTTTGTTTGTTGTTGCTAGGGGTTTTTTTATATTTTCCAGGTAGCAAGTTCTGATCAATAACAGCAAAAGAAGCAGATTTCATGCTATCCAGAACTAAAACTGTAATCATTTTCCATTATAAAGTCCCAGTTTCATTTCCTATATTTTGAAAAATTGGTTTGCTCTGGAAAATACTAGTGTCTCAGAAGAAAGAAGAGAGTTTCATTTCCATTGGCTTTGCTGGTTTGTTTTCTAGGCTTTATAAAATTACCTTTGTTATGCTTCTACTTCAAATCTTTGTAGACTGACACTATTCTTTTGCAGTGATAAAGTAGTTATTTATTTACAGATCCCTTGGAAATGTGTGGACAGTATATAATTTGGAAGGCATTATTTCTTATTAATGAATGAGACAGTGGAACAGGTTGCCTAGAGAAGTTGTGGATGCCCCGTCCCTGGAGGTGTTCAAGACCAGGCTGAATTGGGATTTGAGCAACCTGGTCTAGTAGGAGGTGTCCCTGCCCATGGCAGGGGCGTTGGAACTCAATGATCTTTAAGGTCCCTTCCAACCCAAACTATTCTATGATTCTATGAATGCTTTTAATTCACTGTTTTGCATTTGTTTGGACACCAGACTTGCTCACACTGCCACCATTAGGTATTCTTATCTCAGTGGGAGCAGCAGTGGCTATTATGCACCTGCAGATCTTTTTCCAGTGATTGCACACAGTAGCAAAGACATTCCTGTCCTTGCCACTGGTGTATTCCCAGCACTCCCTTCACGGCTCTGCCTATTTCACCAAATCAGATCATTACCCAGGTTGGGGACTGCACTTTCTGAGTGAGTTAGTTCTTGCTTGGCCAGAGCAGTATCCATGGAAGGGCTTCCTGAACCGGGTACATCACAAAGACCAGCCACAGAGAGAAGCAAGTCAGGCAAGGTTTTAGAAGAGCCTAAATATCTGCCCCTGGAATTCCAGGGGTTGTGGAAATTTTATGTCCAATTAAATGATTCCTCTTGCTGAACAATGAAAATCCTAAAAAAAAGGGAT
>KZ506438.1:57601-74360 GCA_002844005.1 Limosa lapponica baueri
AGGCAATAAATTTGCCAGGAAACTTGTATAATGCCATATGCTCATTAGGCGCCCATCTCCCTGAGCAGTTGCAGGTCAGTTTTCCAGATGTAAACTCCTTGACACCTACTGTCTGTACGTGTCTATTAAAGTACATGCCTGGCAGCAAAAATAAATCATTGTTCAATTTTAAGTATTTTTTATAGTATTGAAAATGCTTTTACTAGTTAGATAGTGACCATAAAATCTTTCAAAGAACTAAGGATACGTCCACATATATGTACACTAAAGTAAGTTGTACAGATGTCAGTTTGGTCAGTTGAAAATGCTAGTAATATTTTAGTTTCACCCTCTAAACCTTTGTTTTACTTCTGTGCTATCTGTACTCAAGGTAGTTGTTTCAGAATTGCCTTTGCCACAGTAGGTAGGTGACACCAACCTTTCCTACACAGTTGGAGGAAGAGACATCACTGGCTCAAGGGCAGCTGGGCACAACGTCAGTGCTGGCTTTGTGCATCTTTATTATAAAAATCTGTACAAAAATGTACTGCCTCTCAAGAAGACATAATAACATGGATTTAAGGCAGGGGTTCAGCAAGGGCTGGCCTATGTCCTGTAGACTGGGAGTTACCAAAATGTTGGCATGTGGTGATGGGGACATGCCTGTTAGTTACCAACTGAAGTTACCAACACCAGACCAGTTCATGCAGTAGATGACAGATGTCACACAAAGAACGGGGTAATTCTGCACACATAGACAAACAGGTCTTCAGTTAAACATTTTATCAAGAGTGAGGAATAAAGACGCTATTCTAGAATGAGAGAGGATAGGAGTATGTATCAACATGCTGTGGTATGTCACAACTAAACTAGAAATGGTCTACAAGAACCTGAAGTGAGAACCTCAACCTGTATGAGATAGGTTAAGCAGCCAGAATGACATGCTGAAAGTGTAAGTTTTGCCACAGTAGCCCCCACCCTTGGGGCCTACTGGTCACTAAGACCACAGCTTTGAATTTGCCTTTGCAGGTTCCTACTTGAGAAGGCCAATGAGACGAAGGACTGTGTCAGGAATGGTGGCAAAGGTCAATAGTAGGTCCTTAATGGAACCAAATGTGCTATTAAGCACAATTGCAGCAACTGTGAGCAGCTTCACATAGGATAGTTGAAAGTTTCTAATTTGCAAAAGCTGTTAAAGCCATTTCTGTCCTTTCTTAACCTGATTACCATCCATTATCCCATCTCATTAAAGCCCACAATTCATGTCCTACATATAATCTGTTAAATCTTAAGTGTAATTTCAGTCTGCATTCTCATTGCAATTAGACAGCAACGGCAAAGCTGCCAACGGGAAACTGCTTGTTATTTATGAATTCAGAGTTAACAATTCTCTTTATATCCCAGTGATGGCAAGAAGATCAAGTATTATGTTTGCCACGCTTGTTTGCTGGGAGATGGTGGGAAGAAATAAGGAGATAGAAAGAGTATAAGAGCCTGCTGGTCAAAAAGTGACAGGTGTTTTGTAAAAAGCCATCACAGTAATGGCACAAATACAAAACAGAAGTGTAGAAGTACATACCTCGACAACAGCACTCCATTTTGAAACTTCCAAGTGGCTTTAGGTGTAAGAACAAGGTCTGGTGTTGTGGGCACTGTCAAATTGTCAGTACAGCCTACAGCTCAACACATGAATTCTTTGTGAATTAACAATGTCACCTTCTTTCCAAGAGAGGTGTGGGCGGACATTCAATCACTTGGAAAGTGAGAACAGTCGGTTGCATGGAGTGCAGCATTTGATCTATTTCTAAACTGTTAAAAATACTCTTTTCCATGGCCATTGCTCAATTTCTAAGTAGGCCTTTTCCTCAAAGGAACTATGTGATCAGAACAAGGATAGAACAAGCCCTTCTAGAAATTCTGCAGTCTTGGCTCTGCATTTAGGCATAACATAAATAAATTAAATGTTGAAATGCCATTTTGAAAAAGAAAATACAAATTTATGCCACCTCTAAAGACAGAATCAATTTTGCTGCACTGTTTGTAGGGGTAATGATTCTCTTCCCTACTAGTTTTATAAAAGTTCTTCTATTTTGTTGACTTCAGTCTGTATTTTAGCAGATCACTAATCCTTCACAGATGTAATAAGAGCTTAATATGAGAAATCTTGTAAGACATATTTCAACAAATTTCCTGTGCCCACAGCATAGATAATTTACTGAGAATATGTAACCATACACGCAAATACTTTCAATCACAGAACTCACCTTAAACTTTTGGATAAGCTTGAAGAAAGCTATTTAACCAACAAGACAGTAAAATTCCTGAACACTACATTAATAGATGGGATTTAAAAAAAACCAAAAAACTATGGATTTTCTAACATTATGTGTGCTAAATCTTCTCTTGGAAGACTTTTTTTTTTGAAGGTATTTTTCAAGGATACTGCAAGACCAAGCCAATTAATGAAACTGGTCTTTCTAACTTGCTAATGGCAAGTTAGAGGAGCTGTGTTGGAGTCATACCTGTCCCCCAGTAAAACCCTCCTCCCTAGGCAATACAGGTAACAGAACCCATCTCCTAGCCCTGAGACCGCAATATGCTAACTTTTGAGAAAAAGAAGTGTGTATTTAAACCCCACAAGTATTTACACATTATTTTACAGTGTGGAGTTGAAGTTTACTGAGGAACTTCAGGCAAAGGGATCCGATTTTGAGAACCTTATTGACTCGTCTACCTAAAAAGCATCAGTCTGAGCCCCTAGATTAAAACCTAAATTTGTACCCTACCTCTGAAAGTGAGTAATAACAGAAGTTTTAGGAAAACAGTAATAGAAAGGGGAGATGCACTGGGATTCTTCTCTTCATATTTTCCTCCTTCCCTCCAAGTTATGGCAATCACAGTTCAGGCACTCTGTGAGCCATCCTCCCTGCTGACAAATCTATTTATTCACTCTTTTATAATTTTGACATGTATAAACTAGGAAATTACTTAACAGAAGATTTCCATTTCTGCATTGTGTGAAAAAGTGCCACTTTTCCTTCTAAACATTCTGCTCTTTGCCAACTCCAGCCTCCTGTGTTACAAGCAGATAAATTAATAATTCTTTACCGATTTTCTTCACATGGAACAAAATTATATGAATCTGTATCATGTTCCTTCTGCATTCATCCCATTTGAAGACTTTGTCTTATTTAGTTCAGCTTACCTGATGTGGAAGTTTTTCTCTAATTCTGACCATCATTCTTAAAATTCCCTGTATCTCACCTAGTTCTACTGCATCTTTTTTTTTTGAGCAAGAACGCCCAAAAATTCATTCAGCATTCAAGCTATGAAAGCATTATGAATTCACAGTGTAATACTCCTATCTGCTGTTTTACATTCTATTCTTCCCACATAATTCCCGTGTGCTTTTTGGACTGCTGCTACACACCAAGTTGATGTCCTCAGACAGCTAACCACAGTGACTCTGAGGTCTTGTTCCTGATTGTTTACCTCTTCCACCCAACCTCCTGGGCATTTGCCATCTTTACATTTCAACTGAAATCTCTCATTCACCCTGTTGAGCTTTTCAAGACAATTTTGAAACTGCTTATACTCTGAGCAATTTGCTGTTATCTGGAAATTATGGAACCTTACCTGAAATGATGCAATTCATGGTATCAGGATTATTGCATAATACAGACCCCCCTCCATTGTGAAAACTGTTGATTCAATCCTTGTCTCTGTTTCTTACCAACTGATACCCAGTAAGAAATCCAAAGCTGTTATTTCTTGGCAGTTTGAATGACAGTTTAAAAGTTGTTGGTTAATAGCCTTTTCCAAAGATTTTTGGAAGGATTTATCAAATGGATCACCATCAATCACATGCTTATACACTTTGCTTTTCTTTTTTCAATATTATGTAGTATAATAGCTCAAATTTGGATTGTTAATTGCACCTTAAGCATGACAAAATGAGTGTCTGGCAGCTGGTACAAGCAGTTTATGCAGTTGGTCAGATTTATACACTCTGAAATTATATTTGTACTTACATTTGGTACAAAAGGAAGCACTGAATATTTTAATCTCACATGTCTCTAGTACTTGTATCCAAATGTTATCTTTAAAGATGAATCAATCAGCCATAGGAGTGGCTAAAATCTAATTGGGTCACATAGCCCTTGGTGAAGCATAAAAGAAACCCACAGCCCCTTGTTCGCTGTTCAGAAATAGCTATAATCAGGAACCTGGTCTAGGCTTAGATTATTCTAAGCAGGGTTCACCTGGGCAAGACACATGTTTGCCATATAACGTCTATAGTAAAGTAGCAATATAGAGTTTTAAAATGAAACATTTCAGGATTTTACATATACAGACTATAATTACTCAATACATCTAGTTGAATTAAATTGTGTTAATCAAACAAAAAACATTATTCCCGACTACAAATAACACAGCTGGTGACATGGTGAAGCATTTTAAGCATCATTATCACAGAAGAAAGAGTGATATAAGGATGGGAAACGCGTGATAAGAGCGAGAGAGGATATGACTGCTTTTCAGTTTATGAGCCCCTGAGCTGGTAAAAGGAAGCAACACTTTAAATACCTGCACCAACAGACCCTTCACATCTGCAGACTGTATTGCAGCTGGGTACAGCAGAGATTTGAGGCCATTGTTTAGCAGTACCTGCTGATTTCCCATAGTCAATGTAAAGAAAAAGAAAGAACTGTTTACTCTTTCCTTCCTTTTTGTTAGTGATGGTTCATCTCTTGCACTTTACCTTTGAGTAGGTCTGTGATATTGTGAGTCTTCTTAAAGAGAGTCCACATGAGATACAGCAGTAGCTCCTGACGATGCATCCTAACACATAAGCAGGTCAAGATTCAATTTTGTGGCCCTTTCCACCAGAGAATAGAGTTTACGATACAATATGAAAAATGTTGATTGAATATGCAGAGCTGTAAGCACCATCTGGTTGCCCTGTTTGTCTAACCTCATGGGTTCCTCAACACGGCTGCTAATTGCATTACAATATTTTCAAGATAGATCACTTCAAATGATACGTGAGTGGTACACTCAATAATACTGTCTTAAATCTGAAGTTTGGGCTTTCAATACTGTATTTATGCCTTCAAATGGAGAAGCATTAGATGTGAAATAAGGACAGTGGCTTAGTGTAACAGACTTTAGTTCGTTGTCTTAAGTATTTGAAAACTCTATAAAGTGGTAAGTGTGAGATTTACAGAATTTATTTGATGTAACAGTTACCGTTCTCCAGCACACTCTGAGCTGCCTCAAAATAACTAAATGGGGGGCCTGTTTAAAAAAAAATTGCTTAAGCTTGCTTAAGGAAGTCTTCAGAAGCATTAAAAGAACAAAATTATATTTTCTATTTATTTTCAGACCGTTTATGAAAGTTTATGAAGTTTGAAGCCAAATGCTGCTCTCGTGGTAGAGTAAGAGGGATTAACTTCACAAAAGGTTTGCACTGAAAGCACTGTAAAAAAATATGATAGAGATGACTCAGTCCCTGAGACAGCAAAAAAATAAAACACCACAGAAAACCTTGTTTTTTCTTGAAGGACTATAGGTAAATTATGCCCTCTTAGCCATAGAACCTGGGGCCAGAAAGCCCCAGAAGCCTGACCTCTGAATCCTCAAGGGATTTAGAAGAAGGTTTTTACTTAATTATTCAGTAAAAACTAAACAATGATATTACAGTAATCTTTAAATAACACCTCACTATAGGTCTCGTAAAGGTCAAAATTATTGGATTATCGTTATGCTCTGCTGTTACACAGGAAATGGAAGGATAGTTCAGACCCAGGAATCCAAAGGCACTCGCTGAAAAGTCCTAGCTTACAATTCACAAAATGGCTTTTTAATTGTGAACGTAGGTTGCTTTGAATTACAGATATTAAATGTCAGATGCATGAATTCTAGTCGGGCACAAACTAAGAAATGATTCTGCTTCTCCCTTTCACAATGTTGTGTAGCGAAGATATAACATGTCACATCATGTTGCATCTCTGCCTGGCCGCAGGGCACCGTACTGGGCTCAGGAGAGCTGGAGTCAATGGCTGGTTTAGACGTAGCCTTATAGTAGAAGCTTGGTTAAATCTCTTAGTCAATTTTCTGGGAATTAAACACCTAAGTGCTTTTCGAGATCTGATCCTCTCCATAAAATAAGAAGTAGATAAATTCATATTCTCATAGAAACTGCAAAGTTAAGAATCTGTCAACATCTGTGAGGTGCCAGAAGATATGGACCACAAAAATCCAAACCAAACAAAAAAACCCAAAGAAACCAAAATGCCAGAGCCAAAAAACAAACAGGCAGAAACAAATGTTTTGTTAGAAAGAGCTGGGGATAATTGTCAGATTCAAATGCTCTACACCAAGCCTAAACTTCCAGCTCTCCTGTTTGCCAGCTGAGTGCGTTTTGGAAGCCATTTCACTGGGCTCTGCCTCAGCTTTCCCACCTGGAAAATATTATCAATCTCTCTCTTAAAGCATTTTGAGATCTATTAAGGAAACGGTGTAATAACAGATTTGGTTGCTGTTCTCGCTGAACCCAAACCTAAAGATGACATACAAACTCCTTGGCAGGAACAGCATTAAGAGTATTTCTCCAAAGTTGCTAGTAACTATAATGTGTAAGGGGTTTTCTACTATTGAAGTAGAATGGATAAATCCACAGATCCCAATTGTTAGCATCAGTCCTCAGATATCATGAATAAAAATAGGTGCCTACGTACAGCTCTCAGAAGGAGAATTTTTGATTTTTTCCTTTTCTGATACAGTGGATTTCACAGAATGTCTTCCCAAAGCACAGGTTAATTTGGGATGCCTATTTCAGTCTTGCTGATAGGACTCAGGTGCCAGGCTGGAAAATGTATATAAAAAATAACCTGTCCTTCTAAATGGAGATATATTCTGTCTTTCCTTACTTCTAATTTATGATCTCCAACTCCCAACAAATCTATCAGAGCTGAAATCCTGGCCCAAGGGAAGCCAACGTCAGATCTTCTATTGACATTAATAGACAATCATGAGCCACTGTAAACAAGCAAAATATGCCAGTCAATCTCTCTCACCTGCTTCAGAATTCATAAGGGCATATTCCAGTTTAAATCTACTTAAGGTTCAGACTTAGAATTGACTTAAACTTTTCTCTTTCAGTGCTAATGATTTTTGTAGTGACTCCAGAATTGTTTTTTTTATTATTATTATTTTGGGCAGCCATTACTTGTTCAAAGACACTGTTGTATTGACATTCTGTGGACAGCTTAATTAAAGTGTTGTGCTGTTTCACACATGCCAGAAACACTACAGGCTTAAAGTCGAAATAATTCTAAGTAGAGGCTTGATTCTCATTCACATGAGTACAATTTAACTAAGTGAGATGCAACCCTCATTTATTCAGTATATTAACACAAAGAGGAGACCCATGCCATTCTCTTTTGTGAATTATTGTCTTATTCCTC
Organism: Limosa lapponica baueri; assembly: GCA_002844005.1. Taxonomy (NCBI): domain Eukaryota; kingdom Metazoa; phylum Chordata; class Aves; order Charadriiformes; family Scolopacidae; genus Limosa; species Limosa lapponica. The sequence goes on from KZ506438.1 coordinate 65,050, forward strand.
CCCACTTCTGGTATACCATTGTCGGTGTTTCTAAGATGTAAATTGAAGTATGCATATTTTTTTCAACATGCAAATGTCTAGATGCAGGTGTTTAACTCTGCTCCAAGAACAGCAGGCCGTCATAGCAAAGAGGGAATGACAATTTGAACTGACCATTGTTTTCCCAACCAAACCATAGGCATCTATTATTTTTAAATGCTAGCAAGAATCCAATGCTATTACAAAGGAATCTCAAACACCAGATTAAAACGACTACCGGGGAAAACTAGTAAACTAGCAAAAAGCCACTGGCCCTTCTCGTAGGAAAAGATTCACGTAGCTAAGAACTAAGACATGTAGTTGCTTTCAAAAAATTATACAGGTGGTGCTCTAGACTGCAAGGAATAAGTAGGAGAAGCAGCTTATTTTTCATTCATAAAGGACAAATTCCACTTTTGCTCACATGGATTACAGGAAGCAGACTCGCAGCTCTGCACACCTTTCCATTTAAGCGTAATTGAATATGCTATGTATATCCACTGTGCCTAAGCATGGAGCTAAAAAACCAGCACTGCCTCTGCATACAGAAAAGCTCCTGGGTGTATTAGTATTTCCTCTAGATCAAGTGCTGCATGTCAGTGCACTTGAATGCTCTTTATTATGCTGAAATAACAGATTGTCTCCATCAGCAAGAATGCTTGGGTTTGTTTTTTTAAATTTGTTTCAAATTAAGATTCGTTTACTCCACCTGATATCTAAAAGAAACCAGGAGAAAATAATATCCACCTTCCTTCTAACATCTAGTCATTTACAAATGGCCATTCTGAAGATGTTCTTCATCTTTATAAACATGCAGCTCTTTCCTGTGCAGTATCAGGAGTCACACAGAGGAAATGACACTTAATCAGAGCAGCTGACTCAACTGATTTGTCCGGGAAAAAACTGGCTCTTATTTACTATGTATCACCTTCTGCTTTGAATGGGAGTTCGCTGATTTACAGCAGCCCAGATCACAAAGGGTCTGTAATACCTGCACAAAGAGCCGCTGTTATATGTGGACCAACTTGCTCTCTTGTGCAATGAACACCACTGTTAAAGCAAATGTTGGAACTAAATACGCCAGCAGCTGAGGGACTCACTAAACTCAAACCATCCTGAGTCTGACCTACTGGGCTTCCATAACTGACTCGCACCTGCATCGCCCAGTTGTTTCCCAGATCTCTATTCTTGGCTCAGTTATTATTTCTACAGAAATAAATTTGACTATTTTTAAAGAGTGTAAGAAAAAAGAAGTTCACTGAGGAAAAAAAAAAAAGGAGCTAGATAATATTGTGTCCTTGACATTTCTAGATGAGCGTACCGACTGTCTCAAGCTGGCTACTCCTGCAGACATCTGCGCTCCACCTTGGGACTGCTCTCGGTTCATCTCCTGAATAACACTATATCCCAACACCTCCTAGCTTTTTTCCATCTGCTGCGCTTTCAAAAGTTGAAGTTAAATTCTTAAAAATCTAAATATTACCACATAATGTTGTCTGTAAAGAGTACAGAAAGAAACACAGACCTTTTTCTATGAAAGAAACACAGTCGAAATAAAAGATTATGTTTGGGTGCCTTTTGGGCATCCCAAGTTAACATCCTGGGAAGCTGACCTACTGATCCATGAAAAAGCCATCGTCTCTTTCTTCCCTGTTGATGGGGATACATGTCATGCACCAGGGAAACAGGTCTCTCTCACTGTTATGCCAACTGATTAAAAAAGTTTAAAAAATTATGTCTAAGTTGTGTTTAAAAAATTATGTCTGAAGCTTTCCTGTCTACAGGAACTTGATACCTTTGTCAGCTGTATCACAACCAGAGGCTTGTGAGATAAAGAAAAGGCTGAGCTGGTAATGGTATATAGAAAATAAACACAAGGAAGACACACAACAGATGGATCAGACAGAAAAATTAGTGGACAGACCTGAATAAGAATTATATAAAACAAAAATGGCCCATAACTAACGATGGGGACTTTTTATTTGTTCCTTTTTATCTCTGACTTTGGGAAAACAATACAATATGGTTTCTTGCTCCTCCTGTATGTAAATAACAGAACAAATTCCTGGAGTCTCAAAACATCTGACGCTGTATGCGTTCTACGTAGACCAGAAGCACTCATATTATAAGTCTTCTGTTAAAATTAAATATAATAAGAAAAAGCAATCAAAATTTCAGATTATGCATTTAAAAGAAACAACAAAACAAATGATATGGACCTGCTGCAAAATAGCATGGAAAGTATGTCTAAAAGTACCAGTGAAGAACATTACATTGAGAAATTTTCAATATCAAGACCTTCTTTTAGAAAATGCGTATCCCAGGACCAGAAATTTTCAGAGGAAAATTCTAACATTCATTAACCTTTTGTTAAGTCTCTTGGTTCCAGTAAGGAATTTACGGTTGACTGTCAGAAACAGAATAGCACCCAGAGCAGCTGTTCTCTGAAGGAAAGGTTACTTACCTTTCCGTAACAGCGTTGGTCGGGGTAGCTCACAGGCACGCTCCCTCCTAGTCTCACCTGGTACGGAATCAAAATATTCACTGCATAAAGCAACGCATCCTGAAGTGGGATCAGATATAGTTGCATTCCTAGAGACTAAAGACAGAAAATAGCCTGTCAGCAAGTAGAATTCAATCCACATCTTAACCATTAATAACATATAAGAGTAGGCCCGGACTTAGCAATTCACTTGAAACTAATCTGATGAGTTCTGTGCAAACATTGTGTCTCCACAGAGCAAGGGCAAGATCCAAATTTGACCCCAAATACCATACAGCCAAGTGACAGTGTCCTGCTTTCGGTTACAAAGCTGCCTTGTGGAACATCCTCCACCTGAGTGAACATCCCCTGCATATATTTTGTCATTGGGCTCCCAAATTCTTTAAAAGGCAGTAACAGAAAAATTGACTACATTTTAAAAAACCTAATTACCAAAGAATTCTAACACATCAAAGAGGTAGTGAGTCTGGCCATGGGTAATGTTTCTGTTTCAGATTTGCCTAGGAAATGTATAAGTAATTCTAGTTAAATAATTTATTTATATCCTTGTATCCTGCTAAATGTGGTAGAAGAGCTGGTAAGATCTCTACAATAAGTAATTACTAATTCTATGAGAAAACACCAGACATTCTAAAGCCCAGCAAACTTTTACCCATTCGGTAAAATATACATAAATACATATATATAAATATAAAATACTTGTGCAGTTTTAAAAGTTTCTGTCTGAATTTTCTCTTAATTTTATGGACAAGTCTGTCAGGAGAAGTCTGGAAGAGGCTAGTAAAGAAAGTTAACCCACTATTCTGATAATTCAGAATTTTCATACTGAAATCCTGCACCTAAATACCTTGTATATAGGTCCATTTGTGTCAGTTGCTTGTGGAATAGAGGTGAGAAGACAAGAACAGTAGTCCCTAAAACATCAAATGGAGGGGGAGGAGGGGGCAAGAAGGGTTATCCTAAAGATGCAGCACAAATTACTCAGAGCCATGCAGCAAGTGGGATATTGAGCAACACTCCTGGTACCTGCTCATAGACTGGGAGAACTGGCAGGGACTCGACCACTCCCCATCATGGAGTTGAGTCCTTGCCTTTTGGGATTGTGGAGCTGAATGTTTGACTTAATGCACAGATCATAAATACAAGGGAGCCTAGAGAGAGATCAGAGCACTCCCAAATTTGTCACAACAAATCTCTCTCCTCAGGCAGTTAGTCAATATACAGGAACGTGGCTTGAACCCAGATTCCCCACTGTGTATCAGAACTTCACCTTTAAATGAAATTACAGTAGTCTTCTATTAAACAATTTGCATTTAAAAGAGATTCTGGTGTAAAAAAATCTACTCTTTTTCATCTTTTTACAGAGGTTCCCAAAAAGAATGGTGAACACCATTAATTACAGGTGGAACAACAGGCAATATGGTCTATTTATCAAATTCAACTTTTTTTTTTTTTCAGAACTAAAGTGGAACTAATAATGTTTTAAGCTAACGGTTCTTGGGCATTAAGAAAATCGCATCTAAGGATGTCAGCCAAGTTGTCCTCAGTGATTTCACCTCCATGACACAGTCCAGAACACCTGAGTCAAGAGAAGTCCAGCCTAGGACAAATCAGCCTCTCTTTGCTGTTTTTCCGCCCTTCAAACTCTGTTCCTCAGACACTATTTCATCGAGGAGAAGAGTGTAGAGGGGAGGCAAGGAAAAGCATTACTAAGTTTTCCCTTTACATTTTCACAGAAAATCAGTCACTCTTTAGGTCAAAAGAGACTCTGATCTCTGCAGAATGGTGAACACTGGGAATGGGGCAAGGGAACTCAAGTTCTTAACTCATACATTGGTGCAACCCATTGACTTCAGCCAAGGTGAAGCAAAAGGATTTTTCAAGTCATTCAATAGCCACACAGCATGTATTGGTATTTATGCTCATCACCAGGAGCAATATTTTCCCTTGTTAGTGCAGCTGCACAACATGAAATAAGCCATCCTTGCACTTCTCTGCAGAGGTGCACCATTTTCATCTTACGTAAATCAGGACTTCTCGTACTCTTGATGGTGTGTGCCCTAACAGCCTTTCATGTCTAAGGTGTAAGTACTGTAAGAGCAAGGCAGGGATTGTTGTTTGAAAATGAAAGGATGCTCAGTTATTTAAGAATTAACGTCTTTGTACTTCTGCTCAAAAAAAAAAAAAGTTTAAGGCACTTGTGTTTGCAATACCTCAAAATTTGTTCTGAAAACATTTTCTCTTCCCCTAATTTCCTACACACACAGATGAACACGCAAGCACCTTTTCTCTCTTTCTCCTCCCATTGACAAATAAAAAACATGTGAGAGGGTGAAAGACAAACACTGAATCAACTATTTTGTTTCCACATTCACAAAAATGGTCTATTTTAAAGAAATCTGCTTTCAGCTTTTCACCCTAAGAATTGCTGCCAGTTCTAGTTGCTACCTAGAATTTACAATGTGTCACACAATTATTAAAGTGACATTTGTGTGTTCACATAGATGAAATCTTCACCTTATTCTACAAGACTATAACCAAAATAACCAAATTATCTGAATATTTTTGGACACTTGAAGATAAAGTGGTTTTATCCACATTCAATTTATGATCTTTGTAGCAGCCACCACCTTTTCAGAGGATTTATTAAGGTACATACACTTCCAGGTCACCTAATTCACTACAGAAAATCAGTTGGGCAAATAAATTATTTCTTCCTCTTCTCTCAAGTCTTATTTTTGGTGTTACGTTTTATAAAATGTTAAAAACTTTAAATAACCCAAAACCTAAGCTTTAATACCTAAACCAGGTAATAATCTGAGAACCTGTGGTGATTACAGCAGTGATATTATATCAGATAAAGTGTAAGTATTAATTCAATTCCTATTTTTGTCTCATAATCAAAATACTATACAGTCCCCAACATGACAGATTTATAAAGATGCATTGAGTCATGTATAATTATAAACCTATAATTTACCATCTACACCATTCTGTAATGTATTGGTCTATATTCTCAGTTCACGTCAAGTTAAAGAAATTCATCAGAGGGTACAGATTTGGCTCCTTTGTGTCTTTTTTACTCTCTTATCCTATCATGAATTAAATAGAAAAAGCCCAGGGTTTACAATTCAGGGAATAAGCAAAACCATCAGATAGCATTATCTTTTATACAACAAGATTCCGTAAGGTTTTTCAACGTTAGAAAAACATCACTACTTTTCCAGTAAAATGATGGAATATTCACCCTGATAGCAACAGTATTCTATTACATAGAGAGCAGCATATGGCAAGTATTTATACAATATATTCAGCCAGATGCACACCAATATTCACTAATAAAAGCTAAATTAAGGCAGCATCTGATGAGAGATTTGCCCAGCATGCCAGGCTTATGCTAGGCAGAATTTGAGATAGTGCTGCAGCACCCAAGCTGATCTACTGCTTACCCAGCCACCTACTGGTCCCAGCTTCCCAAAGAACAATATGGTGGAACTGCACAGACCACCAAGGATCAGGGAGCAGCTTAAAAGCTGCTCTGGTCTGGTATCACAGGCAAGAAAAATAGTCAAGACCCACATCTGCACCAGCAAAGCAGCTGAAAACAGGGTATGGCATAGGTTATTGTTGTTCAAACGTTATGTTCCCTCCTATAAATGGAGAAGATGTTGATAATTAAGCCTTGACTAGTATTTCAAAATTTCTACCACAAAAACATCAGCAAAAACATAAAAATGTTGGAAGAAGACTGAGGGGTAATGGTTTTAAATTGAAAGAGGGTAGATTTAGATTAGGTATTACGAAGAAGTTCTTGACTGTGAGGGTTGTAAAACACTGGCCCAGGTTGCCCAGAAAACTACGGCCTTAGGGAGGCACCTTCACCGACTGTGCTTTTGAGGAGATATCCCAGTTTTGTTACCATTAACTAGCTACCTACATTTCCCTAAACATGCACATTCCTCTTCCAAACGCTTCTCTGCTATGCTGAATGATAATCTATGCCTTCTCTCAAAGAAAGTAATAGAAAATCCACCACCACGTCTTGCTAAAGTCCCAGTTGGTGTGTTGATTATGCAGATAGCCACATATGCAGCACAGATTTTTCTTTAGTTTTCAACTACCTGCATTCCTGCCCACAAAATAAAGGAACAACAGAGCTGGTGCTCAGAGCCTTCAGGGGACACAAAGGAGGACAACATTTTTCCTCAGGGAAGGGAAGAATACTCAGCGCTAAAAGGGGACTAACAGGAAAAATATATTAAAAATCTTGTGCTAGGAAATGATGCAAGGGTAAGGGAAAATTCTTGGAGAAAGAAAGATTTGCAATTTGATTTTCAATTCTTAACTTCTATTGTGTGCATTAAAATTTCAGTTAAGCAAATTAAAAAGAAGGCATATTAAGCCATGAGAATACAAAGAAACAGTCTGAGCAGAAGTGCCTGTTTAACCATTGAAGCCTAATTTCATACTGTAGAAGCTAAACTTCGCACAGCAACTGATCTGAAATTCAGCTATTTTACAACAGTAGTAAACTAGCTCAAAATCACGCTGATAAATTCAGGGGTTTTGTTGTATTTTAGATAATAGAGACATGATCTAGTTTACAATAAATTGGTTAATTCAGGAAACTTTCCAATATCTAGTCACCTAAACAGCAATAACCATGAAGTATCACAGCAACCTGTTTGTCTTACAAAGGTTGGGTTCTGCTGCAGATAAAAAGACACAAAACTCTCCTTTGAGCAGGACTAGTTTTGAATCAACAAAAGAAATTGTAAATTCAGAAAAATCTCACAAAATATGAAATGAACTCTCTGTTGAGGGATCCCTAAAGCAGCAAAAAAAATCCATTATTGACAGTGCTTGCTAATAATAAAGCTCCCTTGGCTCTACGAAATGCCTGAGGACAACTTCTTCACCAGGAAGCACACGGGTTCTGTAGTGTCTCTGTGGTTCTGCTGCTGGAGGGCACACACTGGGGAGACAGGACTTTAAACAGCAGAACAGTAGGGAGACAAAGGAGTGAAAAGAAATGGAGACAACGAGCTCCTGGTTGGCCACTAATAGGTACAAATCCCTGGGATTTGTTCAGAAGACTTCTGCAGCTCCCAGGGACCTTTCTGTCTGGAAAAAAACACTTTTTATTACATTCTGAAGTGAAAGATTTGGGTCATTCCTGAGAGACTGGTGTGTTTGGGGGAAGCAAGTGAACTGTTTATAGTTTCTTTGGTAAAAAAAGCAAAAACCTATTTCCTGAAGACTTCCTTTTTAGACTTAATAAATACCCTGAACTACTAAGCCTTATGTTAGTCTTTCAGGCAACTCAGAAATAAAGAACAGTTAATCAGTCTAAACAACATAAGAAGTTTTAGTCTCATGAACAACAGTTTTTAGATAAAAGTTTTCTGATTAGCAGTACCTTTATGCTCAAACTATGCAAGTGACTTTCAATGCAGTCAATTTCAATGGAGTTAATTTTCTTCATAGTACCCTGTGTGGTGCTGTGTTTTGGATTTGTTGATAACACACCAGAGTTTTGCCTATTGCTGAGCAGTGCTTGCACCCATTACACATACACAAAATCCTTTAGGCTCTGACTGCAGCATTTAGGCTCATTGCCCAAAATGTCTTGGAATCTGCCAAAACAACTAGCGTACTTTTATAAAAAAACAATGATATCTGTAACAATAATTCTCCTTCAGACACATCCTGAAATGACTCCGATAGAATGCTGGTTACATTGTTGGTTTGTTCCTCAGGTGGCAAAATGGTATTGACCTTCTTTTCATTACAGGAAAAGAAAAGAAAAAGAAAACCTAAACAGATTACGTATTAATTTTAGATTTCTCTTTCTCCAAAGTAGCAAAGATTAATCAATATATTCTTTGTGCATTTCTATTCTCATGAGTGATTATGAAAATTTTGAAATTGTGACTCACCCATAACAACAAAAGGTTATATTAATTGCTCAAGTAGTTTTAAACTTTGAAAGTTTATCAAGTGATTATGTGTCTTTCCCAAATTTATGCTATCTCAAAGTCTCAAGTTGTTTGAAACAGCATAGCTTTACAGAAAGAAGAGATTTACTTCTCTCCTTTCAATATAACTTCATTAAGAAAAGGATTTGTGAGCAGATCAGTATTGTCTGTCCTGATGAACTCACAAATTTGACTAGCAGGATAAATTGCACAGAAAGGAGGACTTCAGAAGTTTATAAATAAAATTTAAATTCCTGCAAGAAAATGTTTCTTTTGAATTTAGCTAAGAACTGTTACCTTTCTTCCTCCCACCCAATTCAATTCATTCTGCACTTTGCAGTGCATGATCATTTCCTTTCTTTTACTGAAGTTTTCAGAATCCTTGCTGGTTTTACTGTCTAACCTATAAAATTTATCATATTGTGCATTTGGAGTATTGATTTTCTGGTCTGTTTGGAGATGAAACAGAATAGAAGATGCAACTTATATCAGCTGAAATACAAATACCCAAATAGTACTCTTGACAGCTACATTAAGAAAATTATCATGAAAAAATTAGGCAGTGTAGAACATTTATCTCTGTCACATTCAGTGACTTAAATATTGTGAGGTAGTTGTGATTAAATTAAGCATCAGAATTGGTTTCTATGCTTAAGCACTCAGCGAAGATTTAAGGGAATAAAAAATAAAGAGGAAGAATTGGTAACAAAATACAATCTCATTTACATCTCTATTTCTTATTTCACATGCACTTTGGTTAACAAGTACTTAACTTCCAAATCCAAGGCTGTATGGGAATTAATATCAGGTAA
>KZ506438.1:74519-98311 GCA_002844005.1 Limosa lapponica baueri
TTTAACTAAAGTGCATTTTTCACACTGGGTTATATCCCACATCAAAATCAAAGGACTTGGAAAAAACCAAAACATTCCTTAATTAGCTACACCCAAAGCAATGATTTTAGTTTTTTTTTACTACAATTACGTTGGCCAGCAGTTCTGATGTCTAGCTCTTCTGGTGAGATTTAACTTAGTTTCAGGGAACTATTTTGTAGCATTACTTAAGATAAACATTTTATAATTCAGTCATCTGCCCTATATGCTCACTTTCATTTCATGGAATTGTACCACAGTCTTTAGGGAAAAAAATAAATTCAAAATATCAACACCTTTCTACTGTTAACTTTGACCATTCTAGATTTTTGCTCAGTACGTCAGTCCTAAAAATTACACAGATATATCTTCTCTGCATACTGTACAGAAACTCCTGAAATGATGGGTTATCCCTCATATAGCTAGATGAAAAGTAAATGATGTGATTTTAATGACACTGCAGGGAGGCTCTGTTACTCACCTGAATATAGAGGCATCTGCTAACTGTTGTTAGAACTGAGGAAGGTGTTACTGGATGAAATTTTATGAAACTTGCTGTAAAGCAGGTCAGACCAGAGCATCAGGAAGGTCAGTTCTTAATTTAAACATTTGTGAAGATAGGAACAATGTCTTCATTTCAGACACGTTTGCCTGCATCTGCTGAAGGGAGTGGATTGGATGCAAGAGGATAGAGAATATCTCTACCTGTGTCAAGATGGCACTGTCAGCAGAGCAGTAAAGTTGTTCTTAAGCATGAATAATATCCGTTAATTTGACATAATGATATTGGAGACCCAGTTGCAAGACTTAAAAATAATCACATGTGAACAAAAGCTCATCTTGGTCGTGTTTTTTTCCTGCCTGGATCCTAATAAAAAGACTCTGATATAGACCCTTGGGCCATAATACATGTAAGCACTACAGCACATTCCTGAAATGCATAGAATTTTAAACAGGTGTGGGGCAAGGGGGTGTCTCTGAAATATTCAAACAATTTTCTTAGGGGAAGTGGTCCTACGTAAGATATTTCTGCAGAACACAGGCTTTTAATTTTGTCTAAAATTTAGCTGAAAAATACTGAAATACTTCAAACTTTTCTTTTTAGGTAACAGCTATGGTTCTGAAAAATTCAGCACTCCAAACATGAGATTGAGCCCATATTTTATGTGTTTATATTTCAATTAATCCGACTCAATTTTCCATCAGCAAAACAGAATTTATAGTGTCCACTTAACTAATTTGCCTACAGTTCATCTTTTATTCAAAGGAAAGGAAAGAGACAGAGAATGAAGATGATAGTAACAATACCAGCATTGCTGAGTACAAGGTTCAAAAAGTCATGTACTTAGACCTTAGGGTGATGTCTCCAGCCTTCTAGAAAAATTCTGTTCCTTTAAAGAAATTGTGGTGTTGTGGTTTGGGCCAGATTGGCTAATGATGCGATGACAGATGCTCTCTCCCACCTCTTGCTGCAAGGAGAGAGATAAAGAGATTTATGAGTTCAGGAAAAACTAAACTACTTTAATGAAATATTAATAATAAAATTAAAAAATGAAATAATGAAATAGACACAACATATATCTAAAACCATAGCAAGTTCCCAGGAAGATGTCACTGGCAGGCACTGGGGAAGTTCCAGATTGGACTCAGTGACAGATGGGAACTGGATTCCAGATCTGGCTTCAAGAACACACAAATCAGGATCAAAGGTAAACAAGACCAGAGTCCTCCTCAGACAACAGTCATTGAAGAAAGAGAGCCATTGAAAGTTGGCCTTCTGCTCCCTCAGCCTTTATACTGAGCATGGCAGATGAGATGGTATACCCTATTGGTCAGTTTGGGTCACCTAACCTGTCCACGCCTCCCCACAGGTGCAACCCTTCCATGGAGTAAACAACCAAGTCAGCTGACCCTGGTAGCCACAGAAACAAGTATAAGCAAGAGCCTCTCTCGCTAAAGAGAAAGTTGGCTCTGCTCCACCCCAAACCAGGACACGTGGTCATCTAATTAATCATCAATGGTCTCCTCAAATATAACGAGCAGCGATAAAATTTCTTAAGAAGCCATCAATTTGTCTGACCATTCCACACTCTCAGAGGAATTAGAGTAATTCAGTGTTTTCCATTCAAACACATCCAGGACTAACTAATTAAAAACTAGCTATATTAGTGTGTATGTACTTTATCAATTAATCTAATAAGATTAAGTTCATATCCAGGTATTGTCATTTTTCAGAAGAAATATTAAACTGCTTTGATTTACTTATATGGACTAGAGGAATCTTGATAATCAAATTTGTCTTTATATACAAGCTTCCTAAGTCTTCACTCTCCGCTTTGATCTGAAGATAACAGTTCTTAAGTTAGCAAGCAAAAACATGAATGAGTGTATACAGTAATAAATCCATTTAATTTAATTAAAAATTTAAACAATACCAAACCAACAAGGATAATGAAATAATTTTAAATAGCTATTGAGATCTTAAATAACTACCAAATTGGGCCTGAGATGACTCTGTGAACCAGCAAAAAGGCTGCTGTTCAGAAGCAACAAATTTTAATATTTTTATTTTATGGTTCTTCCAAGATACATCTTTTCTGAGATACAATAATTTACCATATAAAGCTTGATACATATTGATTTCTGCTTCAGTTAAAACCCAAACTCTGTAAGTAGAAAACACATAGTTTTATACATTGTATAGGAGGATATTGATTTACTTCCAATTATCATCATGCAACAGAAGCCTAATAAAAGAAAAATAAAATTACATCACAACACAGAAATAACTAGATTGCCTCAACAGCTGTGAGCTCCTCAAATTATTACTTGTGCATCCCAGAAGTATCTCTTAGCAATGGAGTTGAATGAAAATATTTGTCACTAAAGAAGTACAGCTGCTAAGTGTGTCTACCCACAAAATTCCTATAAAAACTTATTGAAATATCAGACAGAAAGAAGTAGTACAAAGACACTAAGTAGGATTTTTACAAGAGTTTAACTGCCAGCTTATGTGAAGAGGTGCAAAGCACAGAAATACCAAGTGGTGACTTGGGAACAGTGGTTTGAGGTATTTTCTGTGTGATCCTTTAATAAGAAATATAAAGAACTTACTGTTTGGATACAGTTTCTGGTATAATTAATATTAGTTACTGGTTTAGCAAAAAGGTACCTGCATTCATTTTACAAAGAGAAAAACTAAAATAAACAAAATAAAAAAAAGGAAGTTAAAAGACACAGTATGAGCAATGACTGGCCCAAATTTCAGAACTTAAGGGACATTTGTATTAACTTGATAAAGCTCAGATTAACTGGATCAGCCCAGGAAAAAAAGTCTATTTTTATTAAAACTACTAAAGCAATACATGAGTTATGTGTAAGAGAAGAAACATGGGTCTGTTCACCAAACTTTAGCTATCAAAAACTTTTGGTTTACATAAACCTAATCAAGTTGCTAGGACTCCCTCTGCTGCCGTAAGGGAAGAGAGGCACCTGCAGAGCAAAATTCATCTCATCTTGTCCAGGTGCTATCACCTGTCCATTAAGTTAAGGTGTGAAACCAACTTTTCATTTATAAAGTTACTTAAGATTAATGCCATCTCATGGGGTAGCAATAAAGGCTTTTGAAATATTGATTAAAAAAATAATGAAATATTGCTTACAAAATTCAATTTCTTGATATGTGCAGTTAGACAGATAGAGAACCAATGCAAAATATATGCTGCAAAATCAGGACACTGAGTAGTTATCCAGTGAGGTATTTCAAGAATGGCCAATATGTCTTGAACTCTGTTAAACATAATCCTATATTGCACATCAAAGCAGGGATCTAGAGCACTGGAATTACTCTTGTCTGAATTGTGATAGGGAGTGAGGCTGAGTACAAAAATATATACGGGTATGTCATGTTTATGGAGAGAGAAGTAAGTTTCCATCTCTTTGTTGTGGTAACACGGGATTTGTTATGCGGTTCAGCAGGAAAAAAAAATATCTCTAGGGTTAGGAAAGAGAAATTAGAACCAGAATATTTTAACTTTTCTTTTTTCTTTTCCCTCTCCTTAACTAGAGGCAAGTTGTTGACTCAAGTCCCAGAGGCTAGAAGCAACTTCAAACGTTACTTACATAATTAAAGAAGGTCTGCTGCAAAGACATATGCAAAATAAAAAGGCATATATATAAGTGCACTTTATAAAGTGTTTTGACTACTGAGCAATAATATGGTACAAAGATAATGAGTCAACTTACCGAGGGTTGATGTACAACTACTGTATCAAAAGCATGGTGTAATACAGACATGTTGCAGCTGGTGATTGAAATACAGTGTCCAGGGCACTTTATTTACAGCAGTGATGTTAATTTTTCCTTTGAAATTTGTTTAGTCATATCATTCACCCTATTAATCACTTACAGTATTTTCAAGTATGGTTGTGTTTACATGTTTTAAATTTGCTTGCTGTGATATTCACATTAAAATTAATTAAACAACAGGAATATTTTCCCAAAACACTGACTTTAAAGAAAATTTTGGGGGGTTGTGGAAACAAATTTTCTCATGCAAAATAATCAGCTTTGGCAACAAATCATTGTCAGTGATAATTTGACCTAATATAATAATTTCATCTTTGAGAAGTCATGGAGATCATGGGATGTCCCAGAAGATTGGAAGAAGGCTAATTTCACCTCCATCTACAAGAAGGACTGAAAGGATGATCCAGGAAATTATAGGCCCATCAGTCTTAGTTCAGTCCCTGGGAAAGTTATGGAACTGAACCTCCTGGGCGCTACCAAAAGTCGTGATTGGGAAAAGCCAGCAGGGATTCACCATGGGCAACCACGCTTGACAAACTTGATTGCTTTCTATAATCAGTTTGTAAAAATGCAGGTGGGAGAGACTGCTTGGATGAGACCTTCGCCTGGGGTGGCAAAATTCAGATAATTTGGCTTCAGATGAGGAGGAAGTTACTCACGAGGGAACAGGTACTTGGTATAAATATAAAGAGAAGTTATATTTCACCTCTGCAAGGGGTGAAAAATAAAGACCCCTAAGGGGTTTTATTTAAGAGTGTCATACTTCATCTTTGTGAAATACAGGCATAATCCTGGCATCCCAGGAGTCAGACTTGCTGTCTAAGACAGTAAATGGGCTTACAAAAACTGTAAGGCTCTGGTTCAAGCAGGAAATAGCAACTCTTTACAGGCATCACTGTATCTAGAAAAGCTAAAAGGAGGCTGATCCATGACTTACTCTGCTGGAGTGGAGACAAAAAAAGAGAAGAGATAGAAATAAACAGTTGGCAGCTTCTAGCCATGACACCAAGGGAGAAGGGAGATAACTGTTCCCAATCTGTCCTGGCTTGCCTCACCCCTTCCTGAAGGACATGGATGAAAATACAAGAGGGAATTTCCCAGCTGCAGTTCTTTCATGTATTTCGGCCTACCTTTCTCATTCCTTGCCTATTCACATGGCTGCCTCCTAATTCAAGCATTTCATTGCTTCAAGCCAGATTTCCTTTCTCCCCAGGGTTCATCTCATCTCCTTTCATCCAGCCTCAGTTGCCCTAGGCCTATGACTTGGTTTGCTACCTAAAACTGAAGTAAAATCTTCCCGGTCCCCATCTGTGACACATTTCTCCAGCCAGTCCCTTCCCTATATTGCTGTTCCAAATGCTTAGCTCCAGTCAGGAACTTTTTTGGGTCAGAATTTCCCTACACCCTCCCTCATGTACACAGCCATAACACATCCTTCTTCCCTACACAGGCAACCCTACCCCACAGGAGAGATTTCTCCTTTTTTACCATGTTTTCCACTGACAGATTTCTTGCCCATGTCTCTTCCACAGCTCTTCACACCAGTGCAGCTTTTGTCTCCCCTGAACTGCTGTCAGGCAGTTTTTGTGCTCTCTCTGGCCCCCGGTTTTCTGTCCTACTGTGTGGTCCCACCGCAGCACAGCCCTTGGACTGAAAAATATTCAGTCCCTCATTAACTCTGGCCCATGTCTGATGTTTGAGAGGCACTCAGGATGGTGAGGAACCAGCACCGACACCGAGGAATGGCTCCTCAGAGCTATCGGTTACTAAACCCGCTGCAGACCCTGTACAAACCACAGTAATTTGAAAGCCAACTTTTGAAACGTTTGCACAGGAAGAGCTAAATGCCTGTCCCCAGGCACAAAAGCCTGACTGCGTGATGAATTTCAATCCATGCAGCTGAAGTCTGACAGAATTACAAGCTTGTTAAATAGGGCCATAAAATGGGAAATTTCAGATGTTCTTATTTACGAAGTAGGGCAAAGGGGGGCAGGGGGGAGAAGGAAAGGGGCAGTACCAGCCCTGCCTGTGGAACTAGAGCTTTATCCTCAGTGTCTATTAACCGTGAATTTACAACGAAATATCCTTCTATAAAATACAATGACAGTCTGTGGAGCAGGCACGAGGTTTCAGGCTTCCCTACTGCTTTAAACTAGGCTTACTCTGACTCTCTTCTGAGCCCAGTGAAGTCTTTGTAGAGTGTGTCTGCTTCAGCAGGGGAGGCAGCAGGTTACCCCGGTTGCTCCAGTTTCAAATAGCATCGGATGTTCTGCAGAGAAAGAGAGTGGTTTGAGTCTCCTCAGAAGGAGAAAAGTGAGCCCAGACCTCACACATTTAGAGGGAGTGTCCTAACAGCAAAGCTAGAGCAGATGTTCCTTTAAAGAAAAGCATGCCTCCTGTTCCTCTGAGAGAAAGAGGAAGAAAAACGAAAGAAAGAAATTAATTTTCTGTGAGGGGAGAGACCTTGCTACAATGTACCAGACACCAAATATCAGACGCCCAACCCCAGTTACGTGGGTCAACCACGTGAATTCTCTTATCCACTCTTTTATCCTCAAATTGCCCACCAGCTTAGGTCCAGGGGGCTCCTCTTTAGTGTGCCAATTTTTCTGGTAGCTAACCATATATTTTGGGTTTGATTCTTCTAACAAAAGGCTAAAATATCAGATATTGCAAATGTTCTTCAGTCTCGCTGAGTACCATATTCACTGGTGAAATTAGGACAGAAACAGATTTGCTTAGCTTTTGCCTGAAGATTGCATTCATCTAACCTACTTTACACCTGCATGGCTGTGCCAAGTGCTAGGCTCCCAGCATCAGACATACTTATCCATTAAGTAATACTGGGCTCAAAGGCTTAGCAGGAATGACGTAAACATGGCTTTCAATACATTTGCTCAAAAAGAGCCTAGTATAATCATCGTACTTGTCAAAGACAAAAAAGTAAGCATTGTAAAGACCTGCTGTAAGTCATCTCTGTGAAACTTAACTCCTATATATACAACAGATATCTTGTTACATGAAAACTGTTTCACCTTTACCCTGGCTACAGTGCCTTTGAAAATTATGAAGTATCTTTTGTCCTACCCCATAGACCAGTTAAACTTTCTAGCTATTTATTTGACCTTATTTTCTTAGACCAGCCTTGAATTTTCCTTTTTTGCAATATTAATATGTAGTGAATATCAAGTCATCCAACACTGCATTAAGGTATTCCAGTATCATACGAATACATTCCCTTTGGATTAATTAAAAATGAAATATGAACTTTTCATTGTATAGGAAACCTCTTCAACCTTGGCTTTAAAAAAGAGAAGACTAACAAAATTGTTGATCCGTTAACTTTACAATTCTTTCGTAAAGATAAGTACAATTCTGGCAAGATGGCATTGTTTTTCCTACAAAATCTATATTAAGATATCAGCCTGGAAGGTAACAATAAAAAACACGCCAGGGACTTGGCCAGACTGGATCCCACAAGTCAATGGTGATTAAGAAAGAAAATTATTAAGACTTCATCTAAAATCAAATGGGATTTGATGAGAAGCATAACCATATCTGAATACTGAATGAACACTGTAATTCAGGTGGCTTGATCTTCTCTCCCATGATTCACTGTGCTCACCTTTTTGACCAGCCCACATGATACATCATAAAAGATGAAGTCCAAAGGAAACAAAGGTTTTGTTTCCTTAGGAAAAGGACAGATAGAACTGTAAGGAAGACAAGTTTTTATGGATTCTCTATGTGTGATCAAGTAATTTCACATTTTAAGAAGTGAAAGATCTAAGATATAAACATCCATAAATGCAAGCTAGATTTAATTGTTAATCACCTGCACAGGCACAATGGAACCATATGGCAATTTTTGTAGTCAGAGACTTAAAAACAGCAGTAGAACACCAAGTTCCTTCAAAGCTTTTTCTGAATCAAGTGTTTTTCCAAGGAAAACAGACCTTGTCTTAGAAGAATGACATAGGCATCACTAGAAGTACCAAACAGCTAAATTCCACATGCAATCTTCCATCACAGAAGGTGTTTAGAGGAGGATCAAAGAGGTGATAGATGTGATCTTTGTATAAGTGGGAGTATCACTAAAAGCACAGAAACATCTTTAAAGTCCCTTGTTCAATGACCAGGGTTGAGAAATCTCTAGTCGCAATAGCTTCCCCTATTAATTCTTCCACTGAAAAAATACTATATTATTTGAATATAATCAAGAAAACAAACACAAATCATCTAAATACAGATATTTTTAGAAAAGGGAATAAAGCATAAAAGATCTCTTTGCCTTTTCGACTTAAGATATCCACTTCGTAGAAGTTTTGAAAGAAAGCAGAATTATTCTACGCTTGCAGTGAGTAGCACAACTTGTATGATATATATGCGTGGGCCCAATACAAGAAAATAAGCAGCAGCACACAGAGAACTCAAAAACATGCTGTAAGATCCTGGATAATGTATTTTAGTTAATTTCTAGTTTGCATCTAGACTTTTACTTACAGCACAAATGGGAAGTCAGAGATCCATTCTTCATTTTGTCTTTGGTGTCATGAACATTATTCTTGACCTGCTGCACTCCTATCAGAAATAAATTGTTAGCAAATTGAACAGTGTTCCAAAAGATATTTGACTGTGTTGCTCCTATTATGTCTCCTTAACAATATTACATTGAGCAATAAAAGATTGAATCTTAATGCATATGTACAATAGGATTGAAATGCAGTCCACACGACAATTCATGTCTTGATTCTCTTGATCTTATTGCTTATGAATACAATTTTAGCATCATATTAATAAAATTACCATATTAAAACTGTAGTTGCATTACACATAAATATTAAAAATTCTATGTCTGCAAAGTCAAGCATTGAAATCCCGGGAAAAGACAGAGGTAGAGGTAACTGTGTAATAAACTACATCATGGAATTATGCAACACTTTTTTAAAAAGGATTGGTATTCGCTATGGTGCATTTAAACGAAAAAAAGGAAAAGCAAAGTTGAAAAAGAAAAGTCCATACAAGGAAGTTAAGAGTTTCGTTGACATTTCAAAGCTGTCATCTCAACATGACTGAGTGAATTTGTATTAAAATGTAAAAGCCATGGCTCCAATCAAGGGCAGCTTTCTAATTAATTACAGTACTTCAAGGAGAAGAAATTAAGAGATACATTGTGTTATGAAGGTTACATGATGTTCGAAATGGGCTTCTGCCATTCATACAATTGTCAGGAACAAACACTGATTCCTGTGCCCAGGGGAATGCAGAAACTGCTTGGTTCAATTAATCAGTTGTCTGAAGAGCAGAAACCTGGAAAGTATTATAACCTCTGATGGTGATACCAGTGCCCAGCAACCTGGGAAACTCTGAGGTATGAGGATGTAACACAGGAACAGACTGAAAAGAACGATGGTTGCCAAGCTTCAAATTAGCTCCAGGGAGAAACTAGCTGTTCGTGCATAAGATTGGTATTTAAATTTATGGATCTGTGTCAGGAATTTATTAGCTAATAAGACAAAGTCTGTTGAGGAAAAGGGGATGGAGCCAAGGAAAAAAGAGGGAAGGCAAGAGAAAGATTATTGGGTAGAAGAGGATTAAGTGAAAATGTAAAAGAAACTTGGAGAATGCCTGCAGAGGACAAAAAACTTTTCAGAGTGAAGGCTCTAGAACCCAGTTTAGTATCACCAATTGAGTCCAACAGGTCTCTGCCACATTGCCTCAGGTCCTGGGGGGGCTCAGCTACAAAACAGAGAAGAGGGATGCTTTTATCTGCCATACAGGTTCAATGGACTGTCATCTCTGTTGCCTCTTCGGAATCCACCACTTATAGATAGTGCCCACCAGTTCCTGCATCCCTACACAATGCAGAAAATTCCCAGGGAGGTTTAAGGTTATGATTTCAGCACAGAGAGGCTCCGTGACTGTTTTTCAATGCAAATACTTTAAGGACATTTCAGAACAGTTTAGAGAATGGCAGCTTGCGTGACTGTTCACCAGGAGGAAAGAAGCACAGGACAGCCAAGCCTAAGTTAGAAGAACAAGCAAACCAAAATTCAGATACTGTACTCATCTTCTTCCCATGTATGACTAGACATGTACATTATAAAAATTAAATAAGCAAGTTGCTGAGGATGTGGGACAAGAATTAAAGACAAAACTACAGACATGTCTAGTTTAAACCATAAAAAAAATTAAATTGGCTAAAAAAATTGATTCCCAATATTTCATTAGTTTTTAGCTGAAAACGTGTGAAGAGAAAGGAAAGTAGAAGGAGAGAGAGATCTGGAATTTGCACATTCAAAAGGAAAGACCCTAGCATCCTCCACTTCTTCAGCACCAGGCTGCATAGGAAACCACTCTGTCAGCATTGACTCGAGAATGAAGACCCATTTAGACAGAACAGCTAAAGCAGATGCTGCCTTCAGTTTCTGGTCCTAGCCCTTTTCTGAAGGTTCCCACTCCCAAAGCAGAGATGGCTGAAAGAGGAAGGTGTCTGCTCCTGAACTGCCACAGCCAACAACCAAACCTGAGATCAGTCATCTGACCAATTTCAGCTCAGCTGTAGAAAGTAAGTGGAAGATTAAGCAGAATTCAGGCCTCAATGATAACAAGACCATCAGCCCTCAGGTTCCAACCATCTGTCGTGTCTGGCTGTACCACTGCCTACAAATCAGCCCAAGATGCATTCCTTCCGCTCTTTGAACGTAAATATGGATATACAGCACCTCAGCTTTCAAGCTGAGGGTTTTTTGTGAAAGCTTTTCTTGTAGATCCTGTCTCCCTCATTAGCTTTTCACCCAGCCCTGGCCGGAATGAATTTCTGATTACTTTCGCACATAAAATTCTAACAGCCACAATTTCATTGCCGGACATAAGATGCAGAGACATTGGCTTGGAGCCTGCACTACAGCGGTGATGAAATCCTTACTGAGGTCTTTCTCTGAGTATATTTTGACCCATTTTTCCTTTCCACAAAAACTAGGACATGGAAGATGACTGGTGTGTGGTAGGTCTTCACCCCAACACAGGATTGGGATGGGGCCAAGGCAGGCGGTCCTGGCTCCCACAACTCAGGCATATCCATAAGCAGCCTGGTTGCTCTTTCAGTGAAACTTAAAAATATAAAGCTAATTTAAAAGTTAAAGCAGAAGGATGCAAAACTTGACTTAGACTGCAGTGTGGGAAGAACAATAGCTCATTCTTAGTACATCATTCTTGGATGTTGATTAAGGGTATAAAATAAAGCATATTTAATTTGGTTTTATTTAATTGTTATAACTATGGGAAAATACATGCTGGAAATATTCAATTTTTTTCACTTTTAAAAACAAATATATTTAAACATGGCAAAGTTTATTTTAATTGAAAAAAAATTTGATTTTTCTTATCTTAATACAATTTTGCTGTGATAAGAAATTTCAATCTTTTTTCTTTAATGAGTTTTATTGGCCATGCTAGCAAATATTACTTAGCCAAGAAATTGATTTTCTACAGTGGAATTAGGTCATAGTCAAACATTCCCAGAGTATTTAATTTTCTGCCCCTATTGATATTCAGCTATGGAGTTTTTAAAAATGCACACGCTGTGTTTGTACAGTGTGTAAACAAAACAGATACAATAATTATTGGCCCTTTCCCAGTTTATTCTGAGTAACAAAAACGTGAAGACTTTTTTTTGGTTTGTTTATATAGGGTAGACTTACTATTTTCTTTATGGTCTTAGAAACTAGCTGTTCCTCACATTGTTCCAAATCAAGGTCATGTACATGGGTGACCAGAACTATAAAGAGTAGTCCAATGTAGCTTTACTGCTATCCTATACACTGACACTGGTAATTGCCATTACAGGCTAAACTTTTACCATACAAGCATGAAAAACTGAAAGCCTAAATATTTCACTTGTCCATCAGAAGTGATGTGGTATTTGAGAGTGTGATTAATAAGTAGCTAAATAACATATTAATGAGTTGGGTGTCTAGTCCATAAAAGGACTAATAAAGGTCTTGGGAGGACCCCTGTGTACTCAGTGATGAGAATGTGCAGATCAAGAAGTATCAGATAGTGTCTTAAAGGATTCATAACATGAACTTAACGCTGCAGTTAATAACTGCAGCTTGCATGTACATTTAGTACACAGATAAAGAGCTGACCAAGCAAAATGATTTTCCAAAAACGATATTCAGAGCTTTTGCCATGCAACAGAATACAAAATAAGGAATT
Source organism: Limosa lapponica baueri (assembly GCA_002844005.1). Taxonomy (NCBI): domain Eukaryota; kingdom Metazoa; phylum Chordata; class Aves; order Charadriiformes; family Scolopacidae; genus Limosa; species Limosa lapponica. The sequence goes on from KZ506438.1 coordinate 87,066, forward strand.
GTTAAAGGTATATAAAGGGGAGCCATGGCTCAATCTCATGCTGCTGGCCACAACTGTGTGTTGTCTGATCATCACTTTACTTAGCACATTATGTTTGCCAAAATAAGGAATATTCATGATAAATATAATATTGAGTTGATGTGGTGGTAAAGAAACAGGGCAAAGCATCAGTGCAGCATTGCAGTTACTATTGGCTGGTAGGCAAGGAAAATGTGATAGCAGTTTGAGTCCCTGCAGAGTCCGTACTAGCAGACCTCTGGAAAATAAAGTGGTCAGTACTTCTTCCTACTAGAAATATCTTATCTCATATATCTAGGCTCATATTTGCCTTCTTAGAGCTTCATTATACTCATTACTTACATTCATCCTGGTATTGTTTAATATAGTCAAAGCTACTGCTGACACTTTCAATCTTTAGTCCCAAAACTACATCAAAAATAAATGCTATTAATTCCTAAATGGATGAATTTGCACTATAAAATGCTTGTCTTTACTGTTTTATTGATTTTGGGCACTGACTGTCTTTTACACTTGGTCTTCAAGTCAACAGAAATATGCCAAAAATCCAAAAACCAAAAATAGCCCATCACTTATCTGGCTAAAAATGGCAAAAAAAAAAGTAAACAATAAAAGTTTTCAAAAATACAGTGGTTTGGCTTATGGATGGTCTTCTGAAGCCTCAATTATTTCATAGATGACCAATAAAACTGTCTCAAAATGGTTTTGTAAATACATATTCACATATCCACATGTTATGGAAAAGTATTAAAATACTTTAACTAAAAATTAGACACAGTTGATGCACTAATAAACTCATAAAGGTTATCAACTTGTGTTTGAGAGGGTGCCTCTGTAAATGAAGTTAAAAAACATTGTTCCAAGTGAGATTTGAATCATCATTCAAAGGGAAATCTAATTTGTATTCCACTACATCACTGTGTGAATCATTTGTGATAAGGAAGAAGCTTCAGAAATTTGATGCTAAATCTCAGTGACCAGTTCCGTAAAGCACAAGAACTGCAGAACACAAGAGGCTGACTCTGTCTGAAATTCCTTCTGCTGTTCCTTTTTCCCCTCCAAAACACTGACAACAGCAAGACTCTGAAGAGAGGCTTAAACCTTGAGGCCAAAAGATACACTTCCCATCACTTCCGTGCCTACACAGACACACGTGCGTGCACCCAGACTCAGACAGAACAAATGAAAAAATTATCCTTCTCAAAACTACAGTGTAAAATTAATTTGAACAAATTTTCCCACTGAAAAATTAAGAATAATGTGATGGAGAATTACATTATTCAATTTGCATTTTTATTACTACTTCAGTAATCATGTTTTAAGAGCAAAGAAAGAAATAAGCTAATATTGATTTTAATATTGATCATGGTGTACAGTCAAAAGTACTCTAACTGGCATCTGTTTTATTGAACCAGCAGAGTAATCTTTTCTCTTTTCCTTTTTATGCAGGGTTTTTATATGATATGAATAGCTGAGAGGTCATAAGTATAAAATGACTCATAAGAAGAATTATTAATGCTGGTAAATTGCACAATACTCCATAGGATATGGCAAAGTAATTACTTTCTCAAGAACTCCCCACTCACCTCAATACGAGCTGATAATAACGCTCGGTACATTTATTTATGAAGTCTATGCTTTAACAGATAGATGTTTCAGATTTTTCTTTTCAAATGCAGGTACCATCCTGTATAAATATTCCATTTTACTTCCCATGCAGAAATGTATTTGTCTTACTGCATGAACGTCAAAGATTTACAAGTAAATAAGAAGATGAAACAACATTTACAAATGAGTGTGGAGATCTCTCCTCTGCACGCCAACAAGTATGAGATCAGACATTTCTCAGTGGAAGCAGAGGATTATTTGACAATCAGTTACAAAGGATGAAAATGGTGGAGATCTGAGGTAGGTCACAGAGGCAGTGGCTGCAAACACCGCCGGCTTATCCATGGCATACTATTTTTTACTTCTCCTCCTTTATTGCTTATTAATATTTTAAATTGTATTGTTTTTCTAATTTTATCTGTTTTCTCCTCGAGGCCTGGTTCTCACTTTAACCATCTGTAAAGTGTCCTTGAAGGTTTAACAAGCTATATGTTCTGTGGTTCACATTGTACTGACAAAAAATACATCTCATAATCACAGAATTTTGTAGGTCCTATTGATATATATCCTCATGGTGTGTTATAATTCTGAATTAAACTACAGATAGACAACAACCTCCATTTGGTGAGAAAAATGGCATTTTTCCAGTGTTTCTTTTCAGTCTTCTTCCTCTTCCGTGTTGGACACAGCTCTTATACAGATAGACGACACCTAACTTCTCCATCTGTTCACAGGGCCATGAAAAAGACCTAGACTTGATGATAATGAAAGATTCACTGGCTACACGGAGAAAGGAGGAAACAAAAACAGCAGTTGTGAAACTCATGCTAGTAGGGATACAATTTCTTTCTACCCCATCTCATCCACCTTTTTTCCTCCTCTCCAGTCAGCCTTACCCTACCAGGAATGCTAATGAGAACTGAAAAAACTGCAACAGCATTTTTGATTGTCAGCATTTTTGGGGGTAGATTAGATCCACAGAAGCAATAAAATGGAAAATAAGTGAAGGGGAAACAGTATTGGTTTTGAAGGCTGATCATGTTCAAGGGCTTAATACAACATATATACTTACAAGGTGTTTAAAACCCAGAACAACAATGAAAGGGAAGAAACTGTTAAAAATCAGTGAAAGGGACACTAGGGACCATGCATTTCAGAGAGGAAATACTTACTGTGGAAGGTAAGAACTCCCAAAAAACATGAACAATAAAATTGGTTTCCTACAGTCAAAAAAATTATATTAGTTTAGAATATTTAATTTAGAATATTTTCTGCAGATCATGGATACAAATGCAAACAGCAGCTCTTTTTCCCAGATTGTGATGGAGGAACTGAAGCACAGAAAAATAAAACATCTGCCTTAGTTCATCTATTGTTTCAGCAGAAAATATAGGAACTGGAGTTCAAGAGATCGGAGCTCTAATGCGGACACAAGAGACACTGCTCTAGGTACCTGGAGTGTACTATCACTAAAGTTTGCATTTTGAATTTAGAGTATGTGACTTCTGTTTTAGAGACCAAACAGGTCTCTAATGCTTTCAGATACGTTTCTAAAAAAAAAAAGGAAAATTAAATAGTATACAAAAATCTAGCTATGGCAATATTCATAGGCTAACCTATAGTTCAAGGAAAAATGTTAATTGGGCCCTAAAGGAAGCATGTGTGCCCTCGAAGGAGCAGAAATACCCACATATAAATATCAGAAGATAAACAGTAAGTGGAATTTTACAGAAAATGCAAAAAGCAAAACTAAAATCTGTCCAAACAAGACCAAGGTCAGCAGCAAAGCTGCTAGCATGAGGGCAGAATATGGCCATTTGGTAAAAGCATCAGGCAATTAGAAAAGAAAATAAATAATCGCAGATTCTGGTGTTTAATAAGTCACCTGAAAAATGTCTTAATGTCCCTATATAAGAGAATTTCAATAATGTTTAAGAAACTGTTAACCAGAACTAACGAAATAATCTCAAATATTCTAAATCTGACATACAAAATAGACATCTAACACTACACACAAAAGTTGCAACATGGTTCTGAACAGGGCAAAGGGTCCTTTGATGCTTTAAGAAGCATAGGTGGGACTGAAATCCTAACACATAGACAAACTGTCAGTCAGGGGTTACTGGGAATAACTACTGAGATACAAAGAAAAGCAGCAGGAGAAGAGGTTGCAGTTGAGCCAAGTTGGGAGGAAAGTGCTGGGTTTTGGCAAGAGAAAAATGCTCCACTAAATCAGTAATGGCCCAGCAGAAAGAATAATTAAAAAGAGAAATGCTTCATTTAGAACATTTTCAAGTGGAAGTTTTTCACTGATTTTGTTTTTCTTCACATACAGTTTTGATAGAAAGCAAGATTATTTTTTTTCACCTTTTTGAAATTTTCTCTCTCTCCCCAACATTTTCCCTGGTCTCCCTTTGCACACAGAGACATTTCCTGTGACAAAGTAGGGGACAGGAAGGGAGAAAAGCAAAAGGAAAAAAGCAACCAACAATTACAGACAACAGAAGGAAAGAAGAAAAAAAAAAAAGTGCACATTCTAACTTTTTAAAGATATGCTTCATTTGTAATAAAGCAGAGAAAAATCAGCATTCATTAAAGAAATTACAATGTGTGAAAGCTCTTCATGAAACTGTAATTTTTCAGTCCTTACCTTAAAACTTTGGTTTAAGAGCTGAATCTTCAGGCAAACAGAGTGAGTGGCCTGCTGGGTAAGAATGAAGGAGTGCATGGGATACCTGCTGGTATTAGCTATGTTTTTCCATAATTCCAGATTACATTTTTTTAAATAACTTAGAATACACAGTGAACAAAAAGCATCATAGGGTAAGTGCACAATTGAACAAAAAAATTTTGCATGACCAGTTAAACGTGATTTATTGTCAGAGTGGGTTAAGCTCTTCAAAGGGAGTCTTAAGGTCTATCCTGGTTTGACTCTACCCAGTATTTTTCTTAGAGATTTGAATGATGGAATAGCAGAAGGCTTGCAAATATTTTGTCACAGATTTCAAAACTACAAGGAAGAAGACACGACAGCAACTAATCAAACCCCAGCAGCAGTTGCAGAAGGTGCTAAGGATTGCAATCAATTATTCCAGCTAGACAAAGTCACTTCCCAGTTTCAAAACATTTTAACAGTACATTTAAAAAAAGAAGTTGTCTGCCGATTCCAGCTTTGAAGAAATGCTGAAAAGAGGAGTGACTGCAAAACTTGCTGCCATAGATTTTAGCAGCAACAGCAGCACGGGAGGCTAACTGCTCCCTGCCTGCCTTTTGCAGGGACCAGACGGAACCCAAAGCCACAGCTGTCACACACGCTGGCCTCAACACAAAACTGCTGAACAGTGAAAAAAGTTTGGAACTTGCCCACAGGGCAGGTCTAGACGCTGTTCTTGCAAGAAGATCAGGTCAGAAAGGGTTTTGATCCACTCAGATGGTTAATTTGTTTAATAATAGAGAATGGAAGGGTAGTATTTAAGAGGACAAGCTTAAGTTGAAAACTGAATATTGACACATGGTCTGTGTCACACTATGTGACTTAACAGTTCCTAACTCACACACACACACTCACAGAAGCAAGCAGCAGACACAGAGACTAACGACAGTGGGCCAGTAGCACCAGGAGTATGACTTCTACGTTACTTAGAGAAACAAAACACCTCTACTATTTCAGCACAGAAACTAAAAAGGACATTTGGGTCTGTATCATACATACGGAGTGTACACAGGTTGCCAGGGCAGAATTTTAAAGAGGTCATAATAGAATATAAGTCATTTAATAGGATATAGATGTGTTATTCATGCTGCTTCTCTCATCCCATGCTGGTTTAAAATGAGACAGTCCAGACTTGCTACAAATTCTGCACAGGGTCATTGAAATCAATGATGATGCACTAGCTGACTTCTGCTGATGTTTAAGACCCACCAGGTAAAGCCTCCAAAGGCTTTCCCCCTTGGAGTCCTTTCTTGAATTACGTTAGAAGCCATAGCTAGCAACAAAAATACTTTCTGGCAGAGAATCTTTCAGTGTACATAATGCACTATAAAAACTTCACAGGTTCTATCAGCTTTTTGCAGGACTTTTCCCTGAGTACGCCCACGAGTCCAGCTCTCAGCTAGCTCTGCAGAGAGGGACTGGGTTAATGAAAGTAATTACAGAATCCATTATTCTGGTACTCTCATATATGGGTCACTTTTGGCATTAAAAACTTAAATTCAAAGCTCATAGCAATTAATATTGAATTCATTTACATTTATATAGAGTCATCATCACTGTAGCTGTTGACAATTTGCAGTGCTACATTCTTCCCAGCAAATAAAGTCCTATTGGAAGTGTCTCGTCCTTCCACTTACTTGCAAGAAAAACCTTTTTCTTTTTTAAAATCTGAAAAAATCCCTTAAGCTCTTGCCATCAGCCAGACTTAAGTCTTCAGGGAGGGTACCATCCTGGATGGCAGCGAGTGGTCTGTATGGCACAACATGAAGATGCCAGTGTTGTATTTAAAAGCACTGCCAATGAGTACAGCAAATCCCATTCCAAATAATCCTGCAGCCATTGCACAGCCCTGCTTAACTCCATTTATAGTAAGCATGTGGTAGTCACACATACCTAGACTACCTGGGTGCATTCATCACTGTTTCTGAAAGGACAGGATGTTTGGTAGCTCATCATTTCAGCTGAAGAGAGGCCTATAAACTAGTTTCATCCACCAGGTTCAACACCAAGCCTTCCTTCAATATCACAGCTCTACATGTCTTTACAGAGGTGATGGAGACTCAAGGACAGCTCTGTAGCTGTCTTCAGTACCTGAGGGAACAGAATCTTTCCATCTCCAAGTGCTTGCAAACTGTCCCTAGAAATTAATCCTGCCTTAGAAACCAAACAACCAGAAGCAGCAACTTAAGCTGTAAAGATGAAGTGGGATCTCACTGAAAAGATCCCATAACCTTGAGTGACTCTAAGCGAGCAATGAATGAAAGCCAGTACTGAAAAGGCTGTTTATTTCTCATATTTCTCGTATGGTGATATAGGTGCAGCACACAGGGAATACCCAAACACAGTCTAAACCATACAACTTTGCATTTCATAATTACCAGTACAAGGGGGTACTCAATACATTATGTATTTGGTTCCAGGGTATAGTAGACAATAAATTAATGTTTTTAAGTTACTCTTTTTTTCTCAGGTCATTTAGTAAAGTAATTTCTGCACAGACGCACATATATGCGTGATCTAAATAACTCTTATGCTTGTCTAAGTTCAGAAGTGGATTACTGGTAATAAAACTTACATCAGATTAAACTATATAAGCTATTCATTTAAATCAGATTCCAGTGAATAAGTTTGCTTTGATACAAAGCTGTGAATTGGCAAGTGCAGGTGTCAACCTATCCTCAAGCAACCTGGTACCAGAATAGTATTTCTAGTGATAAAATACACTCCCTGCTGTCCAAATCAGCACAGAATCATCTCTTTCCTTTCATAGTACAAGATGCAGGGAAAGCTGTCATCATTATGGTTGCCTACCTCCATCTAGTGACCAGAAAACATATATAAATTAACTATACAACAATCTATAATTAATTGTTTGCCATTGGTGAATAAAACTTACAAATCAAAATACTCTGTTCTTATGAACTTTCAAGTAGTGAAGAGAGTTTATCTTCTCCAATAAAACCAGAACAGATTGTCTCCAGCATGCTCAAAGAAATACCGGTGTATTTGTGCAATGCATGTAGGATGTGCATCTCTTACAGAGACTGGACAGGCTGGAAGGGTGAGCTGGCAAGAACAGTATGAAGTTTAATAAAAAAAAGTGCAAGGTCCTGCACCTGGGATAAAATAACCCAGGACCCCAGTAGAAGCTCAGACCTGTGTGGCTGGGGAGCAGCCTTGCTGAAAGGGACCCTGGTGTCCTGGTGAACATGAGTCGGCAGTGCAGCTCTGCAGCAATCATCAAATCATAGAATAAAATCATAGAATAGTTTGGGTTGAAAGGGAGCTTTAAAGGCCATCTAGTCCAACCCCCCCGCCATGAGCAGGGACATCAACTAGATCAGATTGCTCAGAGCCCTGTCCAACCTGACCTTGAATGTTTCCGGCGATGGGGCATCCACCACCTCTCTGGGCAACCTGGGCCAGTATCTCACCACCCTCATTGTAAAAGATTTCTTCTTTATATCTGGTCTAAATCTTATTGTGGTCCAGAGTTAGCTGTAATGCTCATAAGAGGCGCAGCAGAGTGCCTTCGGTAGAATGCATGCTGTAAATAAAAACACTGATCTTAAAATAAAATTTTCTGTGTATTTATTTATACATTAAAATAGGTACAACACTAGTTAAAGCAGCGCAGTTCTGGGGAAATGTTACTGTTTGACGCAAAGGATGACAATATGTCAAAGCAGCTGGTTTTGCAATCAATTTCAAATTATATGATTAATGCTGATGAATTGTAACACTTAAACATTTACTACTTGTAATTGACTTTAGTGAATTAATCACAGTTACACTGATCTAACCAGTCACTGGATCATGCCAGTAAGGACAATCCTTGCTTGATTATTCTCTGTTACTGGGACAGGTTTGTGTTTCTGTCATGTACAACTCTCATGGAGGGAGTCTTTACCAATAGATTTATAATTTTTCACCTTATTTGCATTGCTTTTTCTTTAAAAATTGCCATGTATAACTTCTTTTACCCCTACTTCTGCCGATTTATCTTTTGTGCTATAAAAAATAAAGACAATTTTAAGCAGAATGAGAATGACATATTTTCCTCCCACTCTTGTTACCCAGTGATTTTTAAATTAGATTTCCCTGTTATGCAAAAACCACAGGCAACTTAGACAAAAATCTCTGGGAGAAAAATGCAAGATTTAAACTGTTTTCTTAGTTTAAAAAATGTCAAGAATTAAAATTAGCCTATACTACTCTTACCTATTGTCATGGTTTGGGCTGGACTGTCCTCAAACCAGGACACCTATACTGCACATTATCTCCCAGATACCCCTTAAAAATTATGACATAGGTGTCCTTATTTAGTTTAACATTAAACAACAGAATCATAAAAATTAGTCCACTTGCATGAAAATCCTGAAACTTAATGTTGATGTTCAAAATGGAAATAAATATTCATATGATTAGTATTCCAAATTGTCATTTACCTCTAAGTTTCCTTTGATGGAGAAAGAATATCCTAAAAGCAATTCAGACTATATTTGCAACCAAATTTCAGTCAGAACCATCTGCTTCTCAAAAGCTGGTCATGTTTGTGAAGACTTGCAGACATCCCAAGAATGACGAACTCCAGGTTTATGGCATTCTTGAAGACTCTACGTTTTAGCCACAAACCACAAAGTTACGTTAGAGATCTGCTGGAGAGATCAGACTTAGGAAATCCACAATGAGAGATTAAGATCTGGAGGCCCATCATTACCACAGCCACAGTCTTAATCGTCCAAGCCAACAAGTCATTTTGAACTCTTTCCTACAAGGTGCAAAGAAATTTAATCAAGAAGTCACAAACATCTCTCATTAAACTTTCATATCAAGCTACTTAAAAAGAATCAATCTCACTTAACATTTTTCTACCAGCTGCATTTACAACTACCACATTCTACCCCAAACAGGTTGCTACATCTCTCCTTTTTTTTGACAGCGTACCAGGACCTTGCTTTTCAGCTGTTATTTATAACAGATGCCCAGCTGTAAGTCCTCTCTTTTCTCCTTAAGGAAGCTGCAAGTTCTTCCGTAGTTAAAGAAAATCAATCAAACTTTTACCTCTTTCGTGTTCATAGAAAGCTGTTCTTCAGCTAAAAAAAAATAAAATAAAAATAATAATGGGGAAAGTGATCTGCCAGCTCTTAAACACATTTCCTAGAAAAATCAAATTCTCTGATTTAACCTCCTTCCCAATTATAAAGCACCAATCCCTTACTGAAGATTTTCTACTATAAAAAAGGTGCCCAGTGAAAACAGTATTCTTGCTCTTAATATCCAACAAAAGGCGGAAGCAGGCCAGTGGTAAACTGCTGAAGCTGATTATGGCATGTTTTGACATCAGTTCTCATTCTGAGTAATTTCATAAGATGAAAATGGGAAATATGTTCATAGGAAGGACTGAGCCTCTCTAGTTTTAGCATCATTTTCTGCCCAATGGTGTATTTTAAGAATGGGGAAAGAAGCAAGGGGATGTGTGATTAAAAATCAAAATAATTTTCTTCTCCTTAAAAACATTGCCATTTTTTTCTTTTGATGGCTCAGTTTGAAGGAAGGAAAAAACCAAGCCTGTGCCTGCTGTTGCACTGCCTTTGTTATCACCACAGACACAGCCATAATTGCACTTTCAACAACCGTGCCTGCCTCCACCGCTGGCACTAATAGGAGAATAATTATAGCAGCATTGACTCTACTGCCCCTTTTTCCAGCCTTGTTTGTGACATGCATTTAAAGTGTTTTATCTTACCTGCTCCCAGGCAAGACCAGGCACTTCCCTGTAGGGGAAATAAGAGGCTCAAGCCAACTCTTGCTTTCTGGATGGCCAGCCTGAACGAGACAAGGAAGAAGCATTACCTATGAGCCTGTCTTCTTCTCTGCTTATGGACCAGGCAGGGAACAGCTGAGGCAACTCATTCAATCGCTAGTTACTGCTGATTGCGATGGAGAAACTGCTCTGCAGAGCAAGGAGGAACTCAAGGACTAATCTCAGATTCACCATTAAGCGTGTGATGAATTGCTGGGTAAAGCTCAATACTATCACCTTTCACTCAGGTTATGCAACGTTAAAGGTCTGCTTGGACCTGTGTGGTGCAGAAATATGAATTTCAGTAGCCAATGGCATAGTGGGAAATTATGTCACTGGAAATATATCCAGCTTTCTCTGGCTTTGCACTATAGGTATGACTATCTGTGTGCCAGGCAATAATAGCCTTGGGTATACGTCCTAAGAAAAGCTTGAAGTTGTATTTAACTCTGCAACAAGAGATCCCAAATCCTCTGTTAGGAACCTTCACCAAACAAACAGGTATAAGTATAACTTATATGTAAATAATATAATAAGTATAATATATAGTATGTAAATATAAGTTATATTTGCTCTTCCAAAGTTCACACCTTAGACTTCTACTTCCTCCAATATGACTGAAAATGCATACAAGAAAGAGTAACCTGTCAAATGAGGTGAAATTTGTCTACCTCACCTTATTTGCATTAATAGTAAGGGACCCATGGAACAGAAAAACTTGGTTATTAATATCCCATAAACAGGTAACCATAAATCTGTGCCATTTTGCTGCCCAGAGGTACCAGTCAGTGAAATGTGAAAATTGATGAAATTGGCAGTTTAATGTGAAAATAGCTGGAAAAGCCTATTAATTTGTTAATGTTCTGACACTCGCTTAGAACAAGAAAAGCAATTACCTAAAGTAATTTGGAGTGAAGACTAAAGCTTTTTCACTTGATATTTGAAAGAGTTACATATAAATAATATTAGCACACTTCAACATTTGAGTAGGTCAGTTTTCACCTCTGCCCACAAAGAACCAAAAAGAGAAAAAAGCTGGTTTTGTCTAAAAACTCTTAGAATTCTAAGATTGAGGTGATAATTTATTTGACTCTTGAAGTG
>KZ506438.1:98457-112843 GCA_002844005.1 Limosa lapponica baueri
GAGAAGGTGGCAAAGAAGTAATTGATGTACCTAAACACTGAAGAAGATGGAAAGCTCAGGAAATTACACTCATCAATGCAAAAGGGAGGGAAGAGTTTTGGTTCCTGAGTTCAGATTAATACAAGGGTCAGTGACTTCTTCCAACTGTATTTTGATCACTTTTCTCCTTAGAGCATCCAGGAGAAGTGGAACTGCGTAAAGCAACCTCTCCGAATATAAAGCAGATGGTGGAAATGGAGTATAAGCAAGCTGACATCAGGCTATAAAGCCACAGTCCACTTGAAAGCTGGAGTAAAGGAGGAAAGGCAACCTTTTGAGCACCTCCAGCAGCTCTCACGCACTGCACTTCAGGGTGTTGCTAAAAGCCAGTGTAGAGTTCATAAAACTTAATTGATAACATTTTAAATCCTGTGGATTAAAACTTTCAGTCCTTCTGACAGTAGCCTCTCTTATCACAGGATTAGAGCATCAAAAATGCAGAAAAAACTATTTATGCTTTCAAAGCTGTTTTCCTTCATTAAAAAAAGAAAACCACCATAATGCTTTGTGATGCTTCCAATGATAGGCCTCCACTTCTTTTGCCACATTCACTGTCACTGCAATACCAACACATTACTGCCATTAATCCCACAGGCATCCCAGGGGTTTTTAGGGAAACCTTCCATTCACTTTTGTTCTTTATGTCTACCGAGGAGGCCCATTCCTGCTCATTTTAAAGGAATTATTTATGCTTCAAGCATGGATCAGTTGAAAATAATGCTATATGATTGAATAAAGCATGCTATAGATGAACAATGGATAGAAATCCTTCTTTTTTCCTTGTGCACTACCATGTTTTCTTGTGTGTTACAATCTATACAGCCATCTTTTTTTTTTTGTCTCTCAAGCTACATGTTTCTAGACAGAGATTATACCTTTCTATTTCATTCCAAGCATGTCTTCCAAGAGAAAATATCTCAACAGCACAGAAAAATTCTAACCGCTGCAAGAGCAGTACATCTGTAAGGGTCATCATCTGCTAAGAAACAATAATCTTTGTACATAATGTTACTTGGGAGACCATTTATTCTATTTTTCATAAGAACGGATAGTAGTAAAGATATACAAACAGTTCAGAAACACATAGCTGTGTTTTTTGCTCTTTCACTCATTCTTTGCTCCAATTTCTCAGGCATCAGCTCTTTCACTAATGTGCTAGAATAGGGACTGCCTCGCTGTTTAGACTGAGGGAGGCATGACTCATGATGTATTCAGCTTTACTCTGAGTTCATAGAATAATATTTGAAATACATGAACATTTACAGCAAACATAAACTACAGTGAGAAATGACATCTTCTTCCAGACTTCTCTGGGTATTTTACTTACTTTTCCATTAGCTTTTCTTTTTTCCCCAGACCTTACAAGTGCCTATTAAGACTTTGACACACCTCGTTGCTCTTAGCACTACCCAGAATTTTTAGATGATCTCATTACTCATCGATTTCTGGGACATGGGCACTCTCCTGATCAATTCAAATAATAAAGGTTGCCATAGATCTGTCTCAGCTGACATGAAAATGACTAATGATTTCATTAATAAGATAGATTTAAGGTAGTGATAATCAGTGACAGCTTATTCTGTAGTGGCATCTGTATTGATGCATCTCTGGCGCCTGAAACACTAGACAATTTTCTTTTATTAAATGGAGTTAAAAGAGATTGGCAATATCCTGTTTCCTTGGGTATGTTCCAGGGAGCTCCTTCTAACACTGTAAGTATCATGTCAAACCCAATATTGTTTTCCTAATCAAATGTTATTAACACTAAGTGTTTCAGTGGTAGAGTACAGCAAGATGTCTGAAGGGCTGCACTGTCTACTTTAGGTTCAATTTCACTTGCCATTTACAATAATAATATAAAACATAGCCGGAAGCTTTTCTTTACCTTGAAGCTGATTACATCATTTGTATCTTCTAAGTATGAAATCATTCATTTTCAGTTCTGAGTGAACCGCAGCAGTGTTAGGTGTAGGGCTTTTGCATGTAAGAGCCACACATAACACTCAGAGCGCGAAAATTAAATTCTTCTGGGCAAATTAGTCCAAAGGGTGCTGCTTAGGAATTTGGGATCTCTGAGGTCGAGGGGAGCAAGCACACAGGCTAACATCCCAGCTTTCAATGAGATCGATACACACACGATGTTCATAAATTCTGAGTCTAATCCCTTGCAGTGTCGGATCTGACCTTGTGCTTCAGCCATCACGTCAGTGGATTGCCTGGGCACAAGCTGGGAGCTCTGTCTTACAACACCACAACATTAAACAGGCACATAAATTGGAAATGCAATAATTTAATTTAGTAATGCTGCGGACAGTTCCCTTATGTTAACTGAATGTCAGGCTTAAAAACAAGAGCAAGCCCTCTTATAGTCACATTTTAGATTAATTTTACCATTTTAAAGGCTTTGATATTCACAAGAGCCCTTAAAAATGCAAATGAATTTATAGAAATCGTACACTGAGAAATACAATAATATAACCCTCTCCCTAGCAATTTTACTAATTCAGGCCACCTAATAGTTATGGATGGGGACACACGTTATTATAGTGATACCCACTGAACCCGTAAGATCTTAAATTGTCATGTGTTCCTTCTTAGAAGATTATTTGGCAAGAAAAGTTTGGTTTCTGCTGAAATAATACTGGCTGTTTAATATTCAGTATATCAGAAATGATCCAATATATCAAGTAAATAAATTGTGGCCGAAGTCACAGCAGACTTTGGTAGATATACGCTTATGAATGGTTAGTAGAGGCCAACTAAAAGCATTTAAAAAAATATGAATCATTTAACATTTACCTTTTAACTTCTAACAAATAACTCAAGGCATGTCCATTTAGTTTTCATCTGTCTTTGCTACTTAACACTGTGACAGAGCTGTCCAGGAAAGGAGGGAAGGGTAGCAGAGAGGCTATGGGTAACCTACAACAGCAGAGAAAGTTTTCCAATTTCTGATCCAAGCTGACACCTTATGAGGAGTCCCAGCATAGACCAGTAAATATGATTTTTGACGTTACGAGGAGAAAGCACCAACTTTGCAGTGACCTGTGTAGTGGTCAGTGACTGCTGCCTGACCTGTTTTATATTGAGTGATGGGAAACCATATGTGGTAGAGGCCGAAGAGCCCCAGGGAAGCAGTGTGCAACAAACAACAGTACCCTGGGGTAACAGGGCTGGGGGAGGCTGGGGGACATCTTTCAAATTTCAGCTGGGAAGCGATGAGAAAGAAGCAGACTGTGTTAAGAAACTGTATAAAAATAACCCCAGGCAGACCATATAGCCAGGAGGAAGAACCTCCACTCTCCATGACCTTCATACTCCCCCAGAAGGCCCTGGGATGCCGATCACTCATTGTGTTACTGAAAGAAAAACTAGGTACAATTCCGATGTGGTTGGTCTCCCTCCAAAGAGATCAGAAGAGATGAGGGTGAGACATTCGGAGCATCAGGACTGGAGGATACAGCAATGTATGCAAGAGAGAAGCCTAGAAACAGCCAGACTGACTGAAAGAAGGAATTCACTCCACGTAAAGCTTTACCTGCCCTAATTAGACAACTTGTTTGGAAAGCAATCCCCTGCTTATTAAATGGAAAGAGGCAGGCAGGTAAATCTGACTTTGTCTGCTCTGTGACAGTGTGAATACCTTGCCCAAGGTCACATAGAAAAGATGAATCCACCTCTTTCAAGTCCTATATAACCATATGTCATTTAATGAATTTACCATTCATGACACCACTATTCATCTTTCACTGATGCTGTAACTGCTGCTCAGAAAATCTTGTGAAAATTTCCCACTGATTTTTTCCTTCTTTTAGTTGAATACTGCTATGACAGTCAGTAAAACTCATCTACGTACAGCTCTTAAACCCTTGTCTCTGAATAGAATAGAGAATACACAAACAAGCAGAAACCTGAAGTAAAAAAATCCTTAATTTTGAAAGTCTGCTGAAAAAACTCTTCTCAGATTCATCTTATTAATCAAATAGTCCCAGTCAACATATTGTAGATGGGTTAGTTTTCTTAACATCTCTGCATACGCATGGTACAGCAGATTTGACAGGCTGGACCTATGGGATTTAATGGGGACTGTTCTCTCCTTGTGTAGCTAAAATAAAATAGCTCAAGGGTTGTGCTGGAGGTCTCTGAGGTCAGACATACCCCGACTCTAGATTTGTCGAAGGGACAGACATGTAGCTGCCAAAAAGCAGCTAAATTCTCCTTGGCCCGAGGCTGCACTACTAAGACTATCAGGGCTGAAACGCTTCTTGCTTCAGGCTGTGGGAGGACTGGGAAAGGTCCTCTCCAGCAGCTGGGCTGTAGCACTGAGCTGAGCCAAGACATGTTGAGAAAGCTATACAAATCTCGCCTTTTTAAAAACAGGTGATTGTTTAGAGAAGACATTGAGAGTGTCATAAAGCAGTAGAACACTCCTAGCAGGACAGACATATAACAGAAGGTCAGGTTTTTAGACATTTCAGATGAGCTTTAGAGAAACAGCTGTTTGTACCATCCTATACCTTTGCAACCTACAGCTTTTGCTAAAAAAGCTTTTGCTTTTACTCCCTCTGCATGCACCATTTTGTGAATCTGAAAGATGTACAGGCAGGAATCATGCTCATTCCAAAAAACTGGCAGAAGACATGGCTTCAAGGTTACTGAAGAAAGGACAAACCCCAAAGTTTGTGTCGCTCTAACTTTGTTATCTCTGCTCCTTGTCAATCACCATACAACACAGGAGGACGTGAGAGTAACCTTGTAATGGATGATGCCCCTGGTGTTACGCAGCTATATCATATCATTTGCTTACTTTTCTGAAAGTGGGGTATTCAGTACTAACCCCCCAACCGATGCTCTTTGGTATCAGAATAAAGTTTCTGAGTAGCAGTTTAAACATTAACATATCTCTAAGAGCCAAGTGGCTTCACCTTATCTTGTGAAGTCTGCGCCGGTAACGGATGCTGTCGCAGAGGATAACTCATCATTAGCTTTACAAGCCAGGATGGGCTATAAGGTCTTCTAAACAATTTGGCCAAGACTCCTTATGATGAAAACACCCTTTTCTTACCTTTCTGGCAATGGTAATAACAATTTCTTAAATAACAGAGAACTTTTGAGGAAACATGGCTGAGCAACGCAAGCTTCTGCAGTGTTCTGCAAAGCTCGGAAACTAATTTCTCCTTCTTCTGGGGAGCAGATGTAAAAGCAGCTCTCCTTGAATTCACCATGGCACTGGCATGTTCCCAGCTCCAGAGTCTGCCCCTACTGAGGTCAGTATTTCCCCACTCAAGAGAGCTGCAATTAATTGTACATGTAGAGAAAACATCACACCAGCTGAAGTCAGGAGAGAGATCTGAGAAAAGTCTTAGAAGTTTGATTATCAGCATTAATTTATAAAAATGGGGCATATAGTGAGACCATGTCTGTATACCATAAACTGTTTGTCTTTCATTTCTCTGGCTATCATATCTCAGAGCCAATATGCTTATATGTCTGAAACAAAGATTCAACAAAAAATTCCAAAGAATTGAAAATATTAATACTGAAATAAAATTTCATCTCAGTGCACATCATGACAGAGGATTCTGGACGTGGCCGGGGCTTTGTAGTCATACACATTCTTTTTCTAGTCATACACACTCTTTTTCTAGTAACGTAAAAATTTGGATATAGCTACATAGGTGTTTTTTGCAACTACCCAAATAGCAAGTTTCACATATTGTCTCTACCACATGTATAACCCCACTCAGCGTCAAGAATTAAAATAGAGAGCAAAGAGAATTAAATGAGAACATTGTGTCAAAAGGGGACTGCAGCAAAAGTAAGTAATTTCCTTTGGAATTCACACCTACTTGAATGTGTAATTTTACACAGATGGAAATTTGCTCGAGTTTAATAAAGAACAGCTCCATAACAGTGATCTCATGAGGAACAAAAGAAAGCCAGTGTGGTTTACATGTATAGAAATTAAATCACTAAAATACTAAGCAATAAAAATTTGCATAAGCAGTGGGCTAGGACAGTTATTTCACCTTAGGCTTTTGCATGCTATTTCAAGTCTTCTAATCTTCCTCATTTAGACAGCCTCACACGGACACAACATGTGAGCTTGTGGCATAAAGCATTAATGACACCAATGAGAACAGTTGTATGGAAGAGCAGAGGACTCGCACTTAAGTTCTCTTGTCTTTGTACCTGGTTCATGAAGTGACGTCCACATATTCTTGGGTTCATCCCTATTCTGATCAGCATTTAAGAATGCATATAGCTTTAAGCATATGCGTGAGTAATACTGAATTTGCAAAACTTAATTTGCATGGTCCCAAATAGAGATGATTTCCCGACTCTACTCCCAAGTCTTTAAAATAACAAACAGCTCACAGAGGTCTGTCCACCCCTAAGCCACACACTGTTCGTAAATCACACCACAAAGCTCAAGCGCAGAGTATTGTAGAAATACAAGTTCATATTCTGTAGGTAGCAATTCATTTTGCCTTGCTATGTTCTCATCAGTACCAAAACCCTGGTTAAGTTACCTAAGGCTTTGTAAAGCCTTCCATGGACTGTCCCTCTGACGCTGTTCTCTTCAACCATCTTCATACTTGACTGTTGGGAAACCAGAAACCATAGATAAAACTGATCAAAATATAGCTTGGCTATTTTGTTCCAATGATTGTTCCATACTGTTTCTTTAGAAAGGAATCAGGAAATTTTACCTTTTGATGATGCACTTTCATCCTAGAAGGAAGAGGGGCAAGTGATGAATGAGAAAAATAATTGCATTAAAAAATTGTAATTCCGACTATGAGATCAATTTAGGGGGAATTTACATGGAGGAAAATAATGTTCTATTTTTTCCTGAAATAGTTCCTGGAAGGCCAATTTTGTGTTGATGCACAAAAAATGTCTTTCCTTCAGACCTGATTCCCTCCACTTATTTTATAAATTTGTTTTATTTTCTACAAAGTCATGCATGCTCATTTATGTTGCTATGTTACCAGTGTAATATATATGGTTACTAAGGCAACAGGTAATAGCACTGTGTTTATTTGTAACATGTTAATAGCATCAACACTCTGAGAACAGCATTGGAATCTAAACTATCAATTTACCTGGAAAAATTCTACATCTTGACTATTATTTCAGCTTTTCAAATGACAGATTTTTTTATGTTCAGGTGTTTTGGTAATCCCTTGGCAATGAATTATTTATTTCTACAAATTTATTATTGCAAATTGCCAATTTTGGGGTTAGCTAGCTGCACCTTTCAGTAAGCTCTGCTGTCAGTACCAGAAAACAAAGTGATTGGTTCAGTGCAAAGCATTCATGGAAGTTAAGCTGTGACAGAGCTGAGCCATGAGCACTTTATGAGACCAACTATTTACTTATGATGTTCCTTGAAGGACTGTTAGTCCCTGTAATCCATAATTTGGAGAGAAAAAAAGCAATTGGTGAGAGCTGTTAATCTCACTATTACATCTTTCAGCCATTAAAGAATTCCAAACAAACCTCTGTGCTAAAAGAAATTTCAAAGAAAGAGGTGAAGTTTGGTCACGATGCAAAATGGTATCTTTCAAGTTTTTGATAGTAATAAGAATGCGTTTCTCACATCTAAACTCCAGATTACTTTATACCACCCCAGGTTATCAGATTACATGTCACACATGAAATTACCATCTAGGGCAAAAAAATCAGCGATATCATTCAGTTGAAGGTGCGGTTGCAGAATATTATGTAGAACAGTAGTTTCATTACCCTGACTGACTAAATTCACTTTACAAATGTACCACTGCAATTTTAATGTGCTGCATGTAACCAATGATCCCGCCTTCAGACAACAAAAGCAGAGATAACATGAGCAGGAGTAAGCCTGAGAAACAGAAACGTCACCCCACCACTGGATTTCATTTGATCCAGCACCAAAGATATTCATGATGGTCTGACAGATGTTAGATTTCAGAGTACAAAAAATAGAGCTAATCAGTCCAATGATCAGTCTCCATTATGCTTCATTCTGTACCCAGATTAAAAAAATCTGTAGTACAGATACAACACAGGTTATAATACAGGACTTAGATCTACTTATTAGCCAGGAAATTCTGTTATGATAATAATTTTTTTTAAAAAGCAAAACATTGAAAATATGAAGCTGATCAAATTGTCTCTTGATATTGCAAAGGTACTGACAAATAGTGGCATCCCTCTGTATTTTGTTAATTTTTTTTCACTAACAAATACTGGCAGAACACATCTGAAATGCAGTAAGTTCTAAAATGTCCTGAATTTTATAAAAAAAAAAAATAAAATTAAATTGATTGAGAAATCAATGTTGGAATATGCTTAAATTATTTTTCCTTCACCTGATTCTCCTGACCATGTGAAATGATATGTTAAGTTACTATTGAAGAACATCCAGTGGACACCAATGGACTGTTTTCCCTACAGGAAAGGAAAGGTGTCTGACTTGGCCAGAAATGTCTCCAAGAAATGACTCTAACTTGTTGCTGCAGATTTGGGTTATTCACATGTTTCATTACATACTGACAATAAGGAGTACACTTGCAGAATAGAATTATGACAGAAACAGCTGTTTGGAAAAACAGCAAATTCCAGGGAGAACTATGAATCCCCAGGATGTCTCTGAATTATGAACTGTGTATTCAATTCTAAATTATACTGAAAGAGGTGTGAAAACTCATCTGACCTGTATCTATAAATTTCAGGACTGCCTACACAAAATTTGCTTACGCTTCAAAATATTCCTTTTGACAAAGGTATGAAATAAATTTGTTCTTGATCCATCTGCTCAAGGAACACAGTTTGAGACAGCTGCACATTCTGCTCCCGGATGATCTATGCCCTCTTATTTTGGAGACCAGTTTTCACGCACCTGAGAAACACGCAGGTGTCTAAAGGATCGCAAAAATAGCAGATCAACAGAGAAAGACTGTTGTCAGCTCTGCCTGACAGAAATTATTCCAAGTTTTGAAGATCTGCGGCTCTGTCGGGCAGAAGCCTAAACACGTGAATAGCATTTGACTCCTTAGTACTACAGTCATTAGGTACTTTAAATGCCACAGGTGGATTCAGTGCTTTTAGTGATTATATGAAAAATCAGTAAGTCTCCACAGAAACAAGCAAGCACTGGACTGTGTCATTTTACCCACTAGATCAATTTGTGGAGATATATATATATAAACAGATGGAAGGGAAGCTGTTTACAATGATATAGCAAAGTGATTATTATAGCCAACATAATCAGCTGATGTGACACTCACAAGAAGAATATCTTAGAGAGTTTGTTTAGTAATTTAAATAAATTCAGTGTTGCTTTAAATTAACCAGGTGGCAATCTTTAAGCTGTGCTTCAGATGGCATCATAGACCTCACATCAAAAACAAGGATGTTTCAAGTCCAATTTCTTGCCTTTGGATCCAGTTTCAGTCCAGCAAACAGAGAATGATTTCAGAATGAATTAGCAGTACCTGCACTCATTCTTTAGTTAAATAGGAAATTACCAAGGGGACAACATTTGAAAAGCTTTATGCACAGTCACAGGTTTCTGTCACTCACCCCCTAGGGTTCCTGCGTCTTCCCCAGGCTGGGTGACACACAAAGGTACAGTCACACACAGGCTCCTTTCTTATAGAGTGATAGAATAGTTCGGGGTGGAAGGGACAATTAATGGCTATCTCATCCAATCCCCCTGCCATGAGCAGGGACATATTCAACTATATCAGGTCGCTCAGAGACCCGTCCAACCTGACCAGGAATGTTTCCAGGGATGGGGCACCTACCACTTCTCTGGACAACCTGGGCCAGTGTCTCACCACCCTCATTGTAAAAAATTTCTTCCTTGTATCTAGTCTAAATCTACCCTCTTTTAGCTTAAAGAGCAGCACCAGAAGCAAAATCCAGACTCATATCAAAGCCACCCCATTCCCACCAGCCTTCACTCTCTCCTGCTCTGCAGGGATTTGCAGTCTGTTCACCTCATCATTCCATTGAATGGTTTTTTCTTTCCCTTGGGAACAGTGCACCCTTCTGGCTTTGCACCCACCTCAGTACATCTCTGCTTTTCACCCCCACCTTGGGCAGTGTCCCAGAGTTGTAGGAAGTCACATTATTCCCACAAGGGAGTCAGGGTAGGGCATGGGACAGCAGCTTCTCCACGGGTGCAGAGATGCTGGGGGAGGCTCCTTGGGGGGTGAAACGGGGGCAAAGCCCCTTGGTGCAGTCAGGGCCCAGACTGTGCCTTCAAACCCCTGATACTCACCACTACCCGGGTGTCCCTTCTCCATTTCATGGTCTCACGTAGGGACAGCATCAGCAGTAAGTGGTACCCAACCATGCTGGCAGTGCAAACCAGGGAGGGAGCAGCTGAAACACCTCCATGTTTTCACCTCTTGAATGGTCTGTCGAGGTAGAGACAAAAGCTCCCTGAGGGAGGAAAAAAATTCTTCACTACAAAACCGTATTTTCAAGGGCAGTCGTGAAGTCTCAAAATACTGGTTTATGAAAACAAAATGAAAAAGAAAGATGTAGCACTATGCACAATTCACTCTGTGTCAACATGGACAAAACAGCTATTGAAATCTAACACAGAGGGTTTAATAAACTCTACTGAATGCTAAGTACTTTTGTGTTGAATGCACCAGTTGAAACTTTCAGGATGAAATAGCAACCTGGAAGATGTGCCTGAAAAATTCCCTGAAGCAAGGAGTAAACAAAATAGTCTCTGCTCAGTTACTTGTTGCATGCCTTGAACTGCTGCAACCACCTTGTGTCCTTAAGAGCTACCCAAGCAGTAGAGCCAAGGACCACACAAGTCTGGGCACTGGTCACTGCAGTCATCTGGAATACCTGGGCCCAATCTTATTTTTGTTCCCCAGTAGAGAAAAAAAGTTGCAATAAGCCACTTCAAGTGTGGCTTAGACACTTATACACAAGCTCCGATCAGTCTGTCTGCAACTAACCAGCACAAATGGCCCAATACAAGCATTTTAATCATAAACTAAACAAATTATGCATGTATACGTTGTGATGCACAGTGTTGGTTTGGTTATTTTTTATTTAGCGTTTTTAAGGATCCTAGCTGTAATGACTAAGGGTACAGAATATTTTTTTCTTAGCAATATTTTTTTGTTGTTCAAAATAATAAGAATAATCACAGACTAACCAAGTACTCAGAGATGCTACAGAACGTACAATGAGCCCTTGGAATCATGTCTCCAGGGAAGTGGTGGATTGTCCAACACTGGACACTTCTAAGATTCGGCTGGACAGGGTGCTGGGCCAGGTTGTCTAGAACATGCTTTTGCTACGAAAGGTTGGACCAGTTGATCCTTGGGGTCCCTTCTGAGCCAGAATTATGTAGTTTTCTTTTCAAGATACTCTGATTGGATTTTCTGAGTTCAGTTCATATGAAACAAGAACAGCAAACCAAATGCCATCACTATCTGCTTTGCTGTAAGGGGTTTTAAGGTTGTATTAGAGGTTGTAAGAGACACAATGAGGAAGAGAAAGAAAATAGTTTGCGTTTTAAAATAAAGCAAGAATGGTCACAGAGCAATAAATGGCACAAAAAGCAATATGTCAAAAGGGGGACAGAAAAAGAAATGCCAACAGAAGCACGCTTACACTAAATGTCCCCTTAGCACAGAGAGAAAAAGCAAAGGCTGAACTTGACAAGGCTGAAAATAAATTTGACAGCCTTAGACAAGAAATGTAAGATGACCTCGACTACACTGATTTGAGTAAGCAGTTGTAGACAGATGGCCAAAAGAAAAAAAATCTGGGTACTTTCAAGTATAAAATATTCCTGGGACTGTAGAGACAGTGTTTCTGATTATGAATGAGGTCTGAAGAGTCAAACTGGATGCTGCAATGTAAAAAATGCCAAACATTTTCTTCATAAAACAATATGAAATGTTTTCTCTTAGTTTAAACACAAAAATATCTGTCACTGAGTAGGAGATACCCAACCTTAATAGCTGACATTCAGAGGAAACAAAAAGTAATACAGCCATTGTAATTAAAATTCTTGATCACCCTTGGTACAATAGTAAAGAGGATATATTTGAATGACCATAGAAATTTTATCATATATTAGATCTCTTTCTGCAATTAAATTAATGCAGAAAAATCACATAGTAGCAGTGGAAGACATTATATATTCTTTTTTAAGTAAAAATATTGATTCTGAATAAAGCAGACTAATTGCTAGCAATTTCCAGGGGAGAGGAGGAGCGTGACTCCAGGAGCTCTGTTCTAGGTGTCCTCAGCTATGGGGTACATGAGATGGTTCTTTCTAACCTCTCCATAAAATCTCCTTACGCCCAGTCCTGCAATGATTTCACTGGGCAGTTTTCTTAAGCAGCACCATAAACTGTGTTTTCTTTTGAAACTGCAGCTGTACTCAAGTGTTTCTTCTGCGTGTGCCTCCCTGCTACACCAGACTCATCGCCAAGTCTGTTTGGATTTGAGAGACCTTTGGTGACAGAGGCTTTCGTGTTCCTCAGGTTGTCAGCAGATAGTTAGATCAACTTCAAGACAGATGGGGGGTACAAATGGTACTACCTCATTGCCCGGAGGTGTGCAGGCTTCAATTAAACTTGAAATCATGACTTCTGTTTTTCTCCTGTCTACCAAGAACAGCAAAGGGCTTTTTGTGCTGGAGAAATATTTGACTTGCAGCTTTCATTTATTAATTAGAAATCTGCGAAAATAAGAGGATCATTTTTAACATTTGGTTTGCAGAATTTTCCTCCATAGCAGTGAGCCCTCACATTAAATCATTCATTATACTCTGCTCATTCAGAGTCTCTGGGTGATGTGCCATTATAGTTAAGTTTTTTCCTCAAGAGTGACCTGCATTACTAAAAATGTGTAAAAGGGGAAAAAACAATCAATTAATATTTCATTCTGCGTATGGTGTTTGTTCTTTTGGAAAACAAGACTGCAGAGGCTGCATACTGTGCAAGTATTTTAAACTTAATGAAAGTTCAACAGCACATCAGAAACATATTCTGTTCTTTCTTGGACAAAAAACAGATGAGAGTTTGGTTTGGGTCCCTATTAAAAAAAACTGAAGTACTTTTCAGCACTAGAAATTAACTGACTTTTTAGGTCCAACTCCCTTAGATTTACTTGTAAGGAAACTTTACCTCATCCACATGTATCAAATGTATCACCAGTTTAAGCTCTTGGCCGCTGTATCAGAGTCCCCTTGTTTTATTTGTTAAGTTTTGAATGAAAACTCCTTTCAATATGTTTTCCATTAAAAGAAAATATTGTGGTGCTCTAAATAAACTTTCAATTGTAATTTGCATATTAATTCTAAAACTCTACATTAATCATAATTGAAATTACAATAGCCAACTTTAACTTTATGATTGTGAGTGCTGTGAAAATCCATACCTGGCAGTTAACTAAAAGAAAATAATGTTTTCTGATGTCAAACCACTGAAGGGTCCTGGACAACCTTCTCCACAGCCCAACCAGATGGTATGTTTCAGTTTCTATTAGGAAAGAACTCCATCAAGCACATTAAAGCACTGGGATAGGAATTATTTGAATGTAACAATGGTAAAATGGTGAATGACCCATAGCTTTCCCAGAGCTGATGAGGCTACGGGAAACGAACCACAGAGGTACACATGCATTCCTGCACCAGCAAATGGTGCTAGTTTGAACATGAACAGAAATGAGAAGCGTGGATAAATAACGATTATGGAGCTTATTCAAAAAATAATTAAGTTAACAGAGAAAATCCTACCGATTGCTGTGGGTTTGACATCTAACCCTGATCATAAGGTGTACGGTGATATGATATAACCATTCTGACTGAAATGGCTCAAACCAAGGTTTCTGCCTGATTTTTCTTTGCAGGGGGATAAGGAAGAGAGGAAAATGGAGGATGGGAGGGGAAGGGGAGGAGACAGCTTCAATTTCAGCTCTGGAGCATCAAAGCAGAAAAGACACTCTGATAACAGAACATTTTCATTTTGAGAGGAAAAGTATCAATGATAGAAGTCAAAAACAGAATGCCACACATATGTAAGTCATATTGGATTTTACTACCGTTAATTATGAGTATGTATCTTGTATGTATTTTCAGAATTAAAAATAAAAATCATATTTTGCTGTTGTGAAAAACTCTTGAGCTTCTTAGAGCAAAGGCTGTGGGGTTTGGCATAAGGGTGTCCCTATAATTCTTAACAGAAAATAAATAGCCATGTTTCTTAGGTCCAAGAGCTCTCTCCAAAACTCTATTTGCAATACGTTTTACATATTGATAAACATCTCTGTATTACAAATGGAATATTCTTGTATTTTTTTCAGTGTTTCT
>KZ506438.1:135861-151381 GCA_002844005.1 Limosa lapponica baueri
CAAAGACAAATTCTAAGTCCTGTGCCTTACTTTCTGGTTCAGTATGAAATTCTGCCTCTTACTGTGGGAAAATAATAGATTTTTGACTGCTGTTTCTCACACTAGTGTTAATTTCGGCCACAAAACATATTTGTTACCTGACACAAAATAAGGAGAAAGGATAAAAGGAAAAAAAGGAGAAAAAGGAATAGAAAGCGCCTTCTTGAATCAAGGATCTGGAAAATTTAAATATATTGTGGCATAGACCAATGACATATGGTATCTCTAAAGGGGATGATTCTTTAATCGACTTTCTGGATATTCTGCTTTAAGGGAAGTAGACCCACATTATAATTCTTATCACAAAACTTTTTACAGAAATTACAATAATGTAAAGTAAAGACAGTGCTGTTACCATACTTGCAAAATTGTTACTGATGACTTAGCCAAGGTCTTCTCAGCTAGTACTGACACTTTTTTGGCTAATTCCCTAAGGAAACAAGGTTTATATGACTGTATAGTTTTCTCCCTGCCTCAGCTTCCCTTCCCCAAGCCCCTTAGAAAGTTTGTAACTGGTTGGCCCATTTCAACCAAATTTGGACAAAGAGGCAAATCTCCATTGCTGTGTCCACATCTCAGAAATCAGGAGCAGCTCCCAGCTCTACGTATGCTCTGCAACCTCATCCACTCTCATTTAATGCTAGCAAGGACAGAAGAAATCAATGGTTCAAACTTACTCTCTTTTTTTCTGCCAAATCAGTGAGCACAGAGTTCATTTTTATTACTGCTTTTTATTTAGTAATGGCAAAGTTCATTCGTTCCTGCTTTTCTACTTTTTTAATCAAGTCTTTTACATTCCAGGCTAACAAGAAGCACCATTTTTTTTAAAAAAAAAAAACCTTCATACACTTCATCATGTTGCTTCCAGGGTCATGATTCCACGACATCCCCTTGAGTCAGTGGGTAACTCTCCCGCTACGACGTTTTTTCTAGAATCCAGTCTGAATACTCGGCGACGTTGGTGTAGACCCCCGGCTGCCGGGGGCGAGCGCAGCCTTCGCCCCAGCTGGTGATGCCCACCAGGTACCAGACCTCCTCGTGCCTGCACGACAGCGGACCCCCCGAGTCTCCCTGCGTCACAGGAGAAAGACAGAACAGGTAAGGACCAGCTCTCTGACAAGAGAGCTCTCTCTCCCAAAGCAAACCTTGATTAAAAGCAGCGTCATTCAGCGTTAACGCCAGCATGAGTGCCTACATTCCAATTACTTTCGCTTAAGGCTAATTAACAGAGTACTGAAGCAGATTTTCTGGTTTTGTAGTAAATTGACTTTTAAATACTCTCCAGTCGTTGCAAATAATTTCCACTTCCTGTTAAGGTTCAAAACTACTCTGTTTCATTTGTTGGTTTTTTTTAATTTATCTACATAGACATGATTTAAAACCTAAAGAAGACTACATGTGCAAGTGAGAAAACTACTAAATTTGCCAATGTTTCCTCTTATGACCTTGGTTTTAATACGCAACCCCCCATTCTCTTCATGGCTTATCTTGTTTGAGTGACACTGTCCTCCCCTGGATAAAACACGTCTCTGTTTTCTCTTCCTGTTCCTAATTGATCTTTCTGAACATAAGGTCCTTCAGTGTAGCTGTTGTGAGTTGTTGAGACAATAGCAAGTGTGTTATTTTTATAAAACAGCATCGCCATGTTCTGGTATACCGTGTTAGACAAAGAAAGCTTAATTGGCATAGAGGAAAAATTACTTCCCAGCTCCAGGTATTTTTATTCCTGAGTACTCAATACCAATCATAGCAACAGTAAAATTTAACATTAAAATGTCAACTGTCAAATGCTTAAAATGAAAATACTATATTTGGTAGAGAATTTAATCTTACTAATTAGACTATTTTCTTCTTGCCTAAATTAACCCAGAATATTAAAATTAATGTCAGTACATGAGTTTACACTCAAGCAGAGAATTTGGCTCTCTGAACTCATGCTGTTCTGACATTTTCAATTCTAAGAACGAACAGAGCAATCTGCTCAAGTTGCCTTTAGCTTTCCTTCCCTGAGGAATTTTAGTAGCATTGCTTGCACCCTCCCTTCTGGTTTGTACACAGTGGATGCTTTAAAATAAGCTTTCCTGTACTGTATTTAATGTCAAGAAATAGAAACATCACATAGGAAACCTGCTTTTATTGGAGAAATGCTTTGACATATTATATTTCTCTCTTTGGATTTCTGATACTCCAAAGGAATACTGTTTTATTCCCTAAATAGATTTTTATATATAGATAGATAGATAGATATACGCACTCAGACTTTCTTATCCATGCAATCTATCCCTAATGATTTCAATGTTACATAAGAAACTTTTTGCATATACCTTGATTTTCAGTGCTTTTGACATGCAAAATTGACACGTTAATCAACAGCTCTATTGATAACCATATTTTTCTAATGACAAGTAAAAATTAATTACAGTATTCAATTATATGTTTGAACAAATGGTTGGAATATATAACTATATACTATTTCTTTTCATTACCTTACAAGCATCCCTTCCACCTGCATCATAGCCAGCACAGATCACTTTGTCACCTATTCTGCGCCTCCGGTACCTTGCCTGGCATTCCTCTTTTGACATCAGGGGAACAGTTGCCTTCTGAAGAATATCTTCTACACGACCTATTGTAATAGGGGATATCAACAGAGAAATGTTTGCTTCTAGCAAGATAGAAGTTAAAAACTAGAAATCCATAAACAGTGATATGACAAAGGTGGATGCTGCTGCTTTTAGAGTGTTGTTAGATGGACAACATTTGCACATAGAGTAAATAAGAGTATTTGAGAGCAGACTTTTCTTAGAAATTAACATAAGAAATTTGCCCGTACAACACCTATCTAAATTTGTTAGATTTCACATTGAACTCTAGCCTTCAAATAGGAAGGGGTATAAAGGAAATTACAGTATTTATTTCGCTGTGTGTATATATATATATATACACACACCCCTATTAATTACACATATAAATAAATGAATAAATACATATAAATCCAGACTTTTATAATTAACAGCTATTTGGCCTACCTCCATATAAAATCAGAGTTCAAATCCCATCTACTATCAAAATACAAAGGTCATTGGCATTGTTTATAATCAACCTTCAGAATCATAAAAGCAACATACTTCAATCACAGATCTCTAAAGTCATATGAACAAAATAATGTAAAAAAAAAACAACATGGGGCTTTTGCCAATTATAATTCAAAACCTCACAGTTCAGTGATAAGTGTGTTGGCTTTTTTCAACTGGGAGCACGAAAAGGAGTGTGCATTCCAGATATATACTGGGTTTTGCCAGGAGAATAAGCTAGAATCTGAGGAAATGTATTTGAGGGCTGCATAGGATATATTTAAGGTTGCATTCTCACATATTTTAAATTATTGAATCAAAAAATTTATAAAATCTAATTTTCGTGTCAGAGCATGGAGTTATTTAATGATAATTTCATACATCTTTCATATATGTTTTATGATGTCTTAATAGAAGTAGATTCTAATTAAGAATTATATTATAGTGGTAGCCAAATAGCAATAATGGTAGCTAAGATCATAGCAGAATTTTCTTTTTAAAAAGAAGGGGGTTTTCTTTTTTTTTTTTTTTAATTTTTTAAACCACATACATTTTGCAAATGCAAGAACTCACTGTTTAAATACTTATCTGTACCTTTTTCTTTTCTGTAACCCCATCCAACCACCCAACAGTCAGTATAAAGTATGTTAGCATCTTCTTTTGATGGCAGGCAAATAGGTAGTTGAAGATCTAAAATATGATTAAAAATATTAGTTTGACCAGAGACAACTTCAACATTAAAGGGTTTTGTGGGCACCTACGCAACCCCTGCTGACAGCCTCCATGTTACGCTTTGTCCCTTATAATATATATTGCTCCAGTCACATAACTAAAAGCCACCCATTTTCTTTTCAAAGCCAACAGAATGGGATTCTCCTCAAACCCCAGTAACCACACGTTAAAGGAAGCCAGCCCAGGTGTCATGCACTGCCATACCAACGCCAGCCCTACGTCATCCTTCACATTTCAGAATTCCTCTACGATTCACTACATACCAGTGAAATTCATAGGCTTATCAAGTTTCATTAAAGCAATGTCATATCCAGTCTGTGCGTATTTATACTGAGGGTGAACAATAATCTCTTCCACTTTGAAGAAGGGCGTATCCTCATTTATTTCTGATTGTTTTAAAATACCGGCATAAACACGCCAAATGTTGGGATTCTTACGACTGAGGGAAAAAGACAAACAGTCAGTCTGTGGCAAAAGATTTGCACTGATTTAGAGCTTGTGTGCAGGTGCCAACATCTTCTATTACTCCTGAGTGAACCGTGAACAGCACTGAGGTCATTCTTTCATTTTTATTTTTTTTTTAATTTCCACACTTAAAACTTTTTCTTTTTAACAAAACTAAGTGGTTTGTTTTATCCGTTCCCTTCACTTCTCTTTCCTTCTGTTCCTCTTCCTATCTATATCTTCATTCACACATCAGTTTTCTCTCTCCTTTATGTTCAGACTCCCATTGTCCTGATCCTTCATCCTCCTTCCCCTTCTGTTGCTCTTATTTTCTCATTTTCTCTTCTCCTATTTTTTTTTTTATTTTCAAGCATCTAATGTAAGCCCTGAAGAAATACATGAGATTCTTTCCATTCATTGCAACACAACATTTCTAGTAACCAAAATAGGGTTGGAAATATAAATTCAAGTAGTGTCTATTCAGACACTTAGTATGAAGATGAAACTACTCACCAAAATGAATGTAAATAGAGTTTGGAAAGCGTGATATCATAGATCTATATAAAAAGTTCCAGTTAATCTTCATGTTTCAACTGTACTTCAAGTAAGTTTTAAGGGATAGGTCGTTGTGGTACTGTACCATCAAAGCAGTCTAAAAATTTTGGTACATGCAATGAAGAAGATAAAAAACTAGTCCTAAATAAATTTTCCAACAATTCTGAATATTTTATATATATTTTCATAAACAATAAGTTAGACATTAATTTTCAATGAAAGTAGCCTTTTTTTTTTAATTTTTCAAGCATTTTGCCTTTGCTTTTTATAATACAGGTTACTTTTACATTGCATAGCAGGTAGAGAATTATATTCTTTATATGGAGGTTTTAGAGGGTTTAACCACCTTTATAAGGCTTGCCACTGGAGGCAAAATACTGCCAATATTATTTCATGCTAAAAAAATAACGGGTAACATACTACACTGCTTGAGTAAAAGTGCCTGATTTCAGACCATGTTGCTGGGTCAACACCCTCTTTGAAGCATTTTATGTAATCTGTCCCTTTCTCTCCCATCAGGCTGAATAACAGCCTTACAATTCTAACTCTGTAAATGACAGAATAACCTGCTTTACAGGCTGTGACAATCTCACATGGGAAACTGATCACCTGCATGACACTTAAATCAGGTGTTTTCATGACCCAAATCTGATGGTATTTAACGGCCATTAACGCTATGGACTATATGTGTTGCTGCAAATGAGCAAAACCTTGGGTATTGGTTGCTCTAAGTTTTGTTCATACAGCTGAAATCTGCATTAAAAATAAGGTATTAATTGAATGATTGATAAAATTTGTAAAAAACGAAAAACAAAACAAAACAAACCAGCAAAAACTATTAAAGAAAAACCAGGACATCTGGGATCTGGATCTCAGGTACCAGAAGCAGTCTAAGGGGACTGCCACAGAGGTTTACTTTGTGTCCTGTCAAATAAATTGCAAATAAATCAGCAAACAACTTGCTGAGCACCCTGTTGCTGTAGCTTTCAGATTAGTACCATTTCTTAAGTACCAAGTTTATGAAATGGAATAACCCAGCAACAGATTTTCCTTGATAGATGGTATGGTATTACAGTAAGAAAAAGCTTATATCGCATGAGAATGTCTAAGTTTCTGCAGGTATCTGGTGCCTGCAGAAATTTTAAAATTTCATCTTCTAGATGCATTAAAATAATTTAGCATCAGTATTACAATACTGTGCTACAAAGGGACAAAGTATAGAGTTCCAGTTAAGTTAAGAATATGAACTGTCTACCTTAAAAGTTCACCCTTTGGTTATTTTACTCTAGTCCTCATTTTTACTTTTCCTCAAAGGTGGATCTCAACTTCTCTCACACGCTGGATGAAATTTTTGGGTTTTATTTGTACATTGACATTTCCGCCTCACCTCATGACGCAGTGGGCAGCTGTAAGAATCCACCGGTTGCTGATGATGGAGCCCCCGCAGAGATGTCTCTGACGAGACAACTTCATATGCAAGCTGACTTGCCATGGCCACTCACCAGGGGAAGAGTCTGTCCCTCCCACGATCCTAATCGTTCTTGCAGAATGCTGCATACACACTACAGAAATAATTCAAAACTGTGCTTAAAGATAATGTGCACTCACCAATGAAAAATGAAGATGAGACAACTGCGGACCCCTGAATAGGGACTGATCTACTGCAAAGAAGAGGATACATGACAAGTTCTCATCCCTTTATGATTTACAATCAGTCTTCTACAACCAAGTTCACAATACTTACTACTGGTGGTGTTTAGTGTGTGGACCTGGACGACCACTTTTTCAGAACACTCTAACTTCACAAGGCATCCCATTTGGACAATGCAGCCTGGGCCAGTGTCTCTCCACCCTCACAGTAACGAACTTCTTCCCGAGATCTCATCTAAATCTTCCCTCTTTCAGTTTAAAACCATTCCTCCTCGTCCTATGGCTCCACTCTCTGATCAACAGTCCCTCCCCATCTCTCCTGGAGCCCCTTTAGGGACTGGAAGGCTGCTATAAGGTCTCCCTGGAGCCTTCTCTTCTCCAGGCTGAACACCCCCAACTCTCTCAGCCTGTCCTCATAGGAGAGGTTCTCCAGCCCTCTGAGCATCACCTCTTCTACATGAAAGTTTTACTTACCAGTACTGGCTTTCTTTTTGCATAATCTTAGTGAGTATCCTGAGATCGTTCCTGGCCCATGTACTATTTCTACTGGAGATCCATTTGAGGACATTCTTAGGTGACACTCACACTTTCTGCCAATGAATTAACACAAAGATTCAGTTAGTACTTTTGATGCAGAAGGCATACGTTACCCCCTCCCCAAGTCTGCAGAATCATTAGTTCAGCAATCTTTAAATATTTTAAAAAGTGTGTCTCACCTTTCCTCATTGCATGAATCTTGGAGGGGAAAGTAGGTAAAAAATTGGCAGCGGATCACATCAGTGCAAACCTGTTGACAGGCTCGGTGTCCTTTAGTATAAGTGACATTGAGTTCCTCTCCCAAAAAATTCATTTGTGTGTAAGTGCGAGAATTGCAGGCTGCAAGAATGAGTGCATTCCAAGCATCAGAAATTAATTAATTAGTCTATTAATTTGATTAATTCAAAATTAGTATTTTTATCGTAATTTATTGTTTACCAGGAAAGGATCTTCTGCAATTCAGGAGACTAAAGCCGGATACAGCATTTTCTCGTGATGTAAGTGCCTCTGGTATCCCACTTGTTGATGTCTTCAGAAGGCAAAGATTTCTAAAATAAAAGTTTTTTTACAATAACTAAATCTGTTCTCACATCCTAAAATTGGGGGGTTTTAGGTACTGGTAAGGGAAGGTTCTTCCTTAAATGTGTTTCTTCTCCCAGGTCTCTATCTGTAAAAGTATTTCATATGAAAATGCACTATTTCACACTAAATTTGTAGAGAGGGCTTTAGCAGTTTTATGAAATAACATATGACTGTACTACTAGTGATAGTACAGTATTTATACATTTGTAGGAGAGATTATAATCTCTTGTAGAAGAAATTATACACTTATGGATACAAGACATAAAAAGCTGTGTTTTACTGAAAATAAGGTTTTTAAATAAAATTTCCCCAATTATAAGAAAATAGTGGTTAAAAAAGACCATGTGCTTTTAAAAAAAAAAATCTACTTAGAGAGTTAAAGTTAGTTGTCATATTCACCTTTGGGATTCTATCTGCCATTCCCTGGTAAAGAATGTAAAGAACAAGCACTTCGGAAAATATGTACAAATAGTTTGGCAGACAGAGATATCGGGAGTGAAAAAGCTTGTAATATTCATTCCTGAAAATTCTTGATCTTCAAAAATGTCCATTTTGCAATCTGTATTAAACAAGAACAAAATATCAAAATGCCAAGTATTTAATTATGAACAGAAAGATAACACCACATTTTAACCAAAGACTATTTCTCAAGAACATTTTTTTAGTGTGTAAACTCATGATGAGGACTACTGAGGAGGGATAAGGTTGATATAGAGAAGAAAAATGATAGAATGTTAGAATAATGTTAAAATGTTCAAATGCAGATTTGCTAACCTAATAGAAAGGCTTTAAATTAGGAACAGTAGAGATCAATGTACAAATCCACAGTTAGGAATAAATCATGGTAATCCAGGCAAAGCCTAAAATAATTAAGGTAATGGGTATATCTAAGAGGATCATGGGAAGACTATAAGAAAAATAATGGGATGATCCTCTTAACACTTTATTAAATGCTATTTGAAAAGCAGGCAGAATAAGCCAGAGTAATATACAGTCTGCCCTCTGACATCACCAAAGTAACGTAACAGGCTTGGCAGGATAATTCACACCATCAGACCACAGATAGAGAAGTTACATGAAGCACCAGCACGTTTAGAAAGAGAAGAATGAGTTGCCTTCACCAAAGATATACTTGAAGTCCTCGTTAAAATCCCAGTGCAGCAATATAAAGAAGGAAAAATGAAGCACCAGCATGGAGGATGTTCCTTGAAATTATCGAGCTGTAAAGACAGTAAAAACAGTGAAATGATGCAAAGCACAGGGCTTGGTGGCAGCAGAGAAATCCAGCTGTTGAGAAAGCACAACAGCCAAGTGGACACTACCCAAGGAGCTATAGAAACACACTGGGAATATCTTACTACAGGAAGGAAAAAACGTAAAAGGAAGAGGTAGAGCTTAACGTGACTCCTTTTAATTTGATGAGGTTTTCAAAAAAACA
The DNA here is from genome assembly GCA_002844005.1 of Limosa lapponica baueri. Classification (NCBI taxonomy): domain Eukaryota; kingdom Metazoa; phylum Chordata; class Aves; order Charadriiformes; family Scolopacidae; genus Limosa; species Limosa lapponica. The sequence continues at coordinate 144,913 of KZ506438.1, forward strand.
TAAGCATGAAAGGACAACAATACTGGACAGCAATTACACAATAACGACAGCAGAAAAAAAATAATCAGAAGACTAGAAAATAAGGGTCAATTGACTGACAATTAGTAGGTAGGACCCCATGTTAAGGGGAAAAAGGGTTCAGGAGAATGGATAATTTCTAAAGGAAATCATATTTAAAGTACAATTTGTAGATCTAGAAGTTTAGGGAAGCTAACTCGTGATCTCAATGATCATGTTCAGTGATCACTTGTTCAATATTCAGTGACCTCAAGAGAGGTATTTCGCAAAAGGGCAGAAATACAGACAAATTGCTATAGATGTGTAATAGCACAGGTGCATAAGGACACCATGAGAAAAGCAAAGACACAAAATGAAAGTCCAAATAGGAAGGAACAAACTCTTGAAAGAAAAATATGCAGTGCCATTCAATTAGCATTAAGAAAGGAGCTCGGGCTCTTCTCAGGGAAGGAAAACTAATGGGAAAGGACACAAGAAAGGCTGAAGAACTCTTTTTTTTCCTCTCCTTCATGAAAACCAACTGCAGTTAAATGGGCAACATCAGCATTACTGAGCCAAGGCGAGAGGTATGACAGAACAGGAAATAGAGAAATCCCATAATATTGATGATTTCAGTGGTCTTAGAACCTGACTGAAGTAACCTCAAAGTTTCTTGGTACAATTTAGCTTTCTGGTGTTCACAGAAGGTTGCTGTGATTCCAAAAGCTTTGAAAGGGGAAGGATCTATTTTTAAAATGATGACACTGGAATATATACAATGTAGGACTAGTCAGTCCAAATACAGTCAAAAAAACCCCACCCAGAACAAATATTCAAATAAACCCATTTCAGACATTTAAAACACCAAAGGCAGAAGGTGGTACTAAGATTTTATGACTACATTTGAAAATCTCTGTCTGGACGGGTATAGCTGATCTTTCTTGGGTTAGGACAGATGACCTCTTGATGCAATACTGCTGTCTAGGCTTCTGTGATACCATAATTTATTCCTTCTCTCTCTCTGCTCTTGCCTTTCTCGCAAGACACAGTAAGCAAGGAAAGACAGGTAGGAACAAGATTGACCTTCACAAGCTTTCAGAAATTCTGATTTAATTTTGTGATGGATCATTACAGCCACATCACCACTGTCATAAACCATAAATGTCTTTGGTAAAGTCTCAAGTGGCTTTTGATTTTTTTTTCTAACTTAAAATCATATTGTTTGTGCATATGCTTTGATTTTTCTCAAAGTTTGTACTCTCCTGAGTACTGTGACTTTTTTTCTAGCCATGAATATCTGTCTTTTTAGTATATCTTAATGCAAGAGTTTGGAAAAATAATTTCTTCCCTCCATTCTCTCTCATACGCATAGTGAGGGAAGAGCTAAATTGATTTTTCTTCTCTTCACAAAACTTTTTCTTCCTTTTTTTATTCTTCAGACTTCATTTTTCTTTAAGTATCTTCATTGTTAAGATCTGAAAAAACTACTTTTTCAATAGTTTCCAAAGATTATTCCTACATTAGGACTAGCAGAGTCTGAAGAAAACACATTGATATAGAAAAAAAGATACAGTCTGTTAAAAACATGATTTATATGGGAAAACTGGATTATCTTAAAATAAGGCTATATGGAAGCAGAACAACATTGCCATTAAGAAGGGAGAAGACAGCAAGACAAGGTGGAGGTAGAATTTAAAAAAGAAAAAAAAAGTGAAAGGTGTTTCAGTTGAGAATAAGAAGGTATAATACAAACTGTGTGATCTTGCTCTCTTGAGAGTTTTGCCTGAGTAATGATTGCAGGAATAAGCACAGACACTGCTTTCATCACAAATCACCCACAAAACACAGAATACAGCCCTCCATATTAGCCAGTTGTATCAGAAAGCTGCAGGCCTTCATTAAACCTTTCTAAGTGCATGCAAAGTATATAAACAGAATTTAGAAAGTTTTATATTCTGCTTGATCTTTGACTTTGATGGGATTTTATCTTTCATTTTTGTATCCATGGTACAAAGATAACATGCAATTTCGTCAAGCTAATCTTACAAAAGAGTTCTTTAGATCTTCAAAGCAGGCAACTGTTTTTGTAAGACAAATAATAAAATAGAAAAATTTAAAAGACCCGAACCTCCTTGTGCCTGAGAGTACTAACTATATTTGCAAGGATAAGTTTATATTAGAATTCTTTTACATAATGAAACATTTATACATGTCCAAGATAGACTGCACCTCATCATCCATGACCCTTAAATCTAAACGGAATCAGCAGAGATTTTAATTAGTTACCTATTTCAGAAAGCTGGCATGGCTTTAAAGAGAATCCGGACACAACCTCATCAAGCACCTTTATGCTGGTTGGAGTTCCTATGCTGGTATGTTTCAAGAAGCATTTTTTACTGAGTGACAAAGAATAAAGAAAGAGGTAAGACAAGAGCCCATCTTCCTTGGTCAACACCATCCTCCTGATCCCATAATTCCCACCATGGTGCGTGTTCTGGCCACGGGCCAAAGCAATCTCCAATCTCCAGAACAATCTTCAAATGAGGAACAGAGTTCGCTGAACAATGTTTAACTTGTAAAATTGAGCAGATTAACAGCTCAAAAATAGTCCTCTTACAAACGAAAGAATTTCTCTGGCTGCTCTGACGATGTTAATTTTCAGAGCAATAAGGAGAGTAAGATTTAACAGAGCAATATGCTGCACCCCTACCAATGTCATTTGCATTTCAATATCTCCAAAAGATTTTTAATATTTTTTTTTTTCAGTGCTGTGATAATCAAGTTTGTCTTTCTCACGGATGGACAAATGAAAGCTAATTTACTACAGACCTTTTCCCATCTGTAAGTTTGAATAAACATTGCAAGGATGACAAATCAAGGCAAAATTATTTCCTTGAACAAATTCTCTCACCTTAGATTGCTCTGAGATTTACTCTACTAAAGCACAGCGCTGTCCAAGGAGAGGGATCAAACCTGTATTTACCGAAAGCTTGCATTGTGAAATGTTTCTGAAGCATACGTGAAAAAATGACAATGGTTGTCATTGGTACATCTTTTTTGACACCGTTGATAGCTGTCAGCTGTAGTAACATCATAAATTTTCCCTTCCATATCCAGTCCTATGTGGACATCTGGGCTGCAAGCTGTGAAAAAAGAGAGACCCAAGTTCTGAAAACATGCTTCTGTTCCTTTCCTCACCCTGCACCCCAAACTGCCCAAAAGACAGCAGTTCGTATGCCACAGCCCTTACAATCTAGATTCCACATCCCAGACTCACTTCAGTTACATCATACTTCACATATACTTCCAGGAACAAGGTCAGAAGTGTAGGTGTAGTACAGTACCGCAGAGGAAAAAACTGGCTGACAGTGACTCTGCCTACATGAGAGAGGAGCTCTAACCACCGTGGCTGAGCCCATGATGACATTAATCAAAGCAAGAACTCAGGATTAATGCCAAAACATACTTTCCCATTTCCAAATTCAAAGAGCAATTTAAAAGGCAAATTCTGTTCTCCTAAGCAACAGACATCTCCCATTTAAGTCAGGAGCTTGAATTCACACTCCACAGAGGAAGAATGAGGACTGTGGGGTGAGGAACAGCTTTTCCCTGTGCAGGATGCAGGTTTTTTTAGAATCACAGAATGGTTGGAGTTGGAAGGGACCTTCAAGATCATCTAGTTCCAACACCCCTGCCATGGGCAGGGACACCTCCCACTAGACCAGGTTGCTCAAATCCCCATCCAACCTGGCCTTAAAGATCTGTCTCGTGGTCAGTGGAGTTTCTTCACAGAACACAAGCCAGCCAACCCTTAGTGGGTTTTTTAACATATATGGGTAGATTTTCATTTTAGTCACATTTGTCTCATTCTAGAGTAACTCCAGTGATATCGTCTAGTCTATACAGCATAAAGAATAACATGCCACTGAAATCTATTTTGCTGGGTCAAAGCTACTCAAATATAACTGTGACAGGATGTTTGCAGGAAAGGGCTTTTACAAGTCCTGACTACTCTGAAAGGCAAGTGGCAACCAAAAGCAAGCACAACTGTTTTGTCAATAGCTGCAATGGACAACTTGCATAAATTAAGATCCATTTAGCCCTGGCATATTGGGGAGCTACGCCAATAAAACTAAAGAATTAGCCTGACATCCATAAGACATTATTCAGCCTCAAAGTCAGGGACTGAATAAATATATTCTTCCTTACTCTGTTTTTCTGCAGTACCATGCTATGCTTAAAGCTGCTCTCCTCTTACTAAAATCATTATGATGGTGCAAGTTTAAAACATATCTAAACCAACACATTTAATAGTCTTTAAACACGCCTGCTGATAACTCCCAGGTATGGCATGTTGACTCTAAGACTCTGTGCCTTGCATGCATACGCTAAAAGATGGAGCTGTTAATAAATTATTACAGAGAATCATGGAGGTAGAACATCACCATGACTATGCACTTCTGCTTTTCTGGGCATCTGCTCTACGGAGTTATAGAGCGGGGTCACACAGACCTTACGAGCAGCTTACTGGAGGGGAATTGTAGTAGCAAATGAATCTTTGGAACTGGAGCTATCAGTTAAAGAATGTGCTCCCATCTCCCTCTGGCAAAGCAGTGACCAGAGGAGGATACTTTTCAAGTTACCTCATCTGGGGAGCCTCAGTGGTGGACAGTTGGGTCTGAAATGGAAGATTTTGTCAACTGTGTTTGAAAGAAATCTGGCAAAGGTCATACAAATCACTGCCTGGATGCTTCTCTAATTCTGTCAATAACCATGTCTTACCACTAATTTGGATGTTGCACTGTTTTAAGGAATGTCCAGAGACAGCTCCTTCCATATCCACTTTCGGCAGCATTTCTGTATCGCTGTCTTTTAAGTAGCAGGAAAACCTGTGTTTCAAAACGCAGCAGCAGGTCACAGCTTTTGCAGTACAGCACAGTCCCTCCTAATTGCTTCTCAGGTGAAACGCAAGCTGTCCAATAGCCCTCAACATTGAAATTTAGACAAGAAGTGCCATTTGGAGAACGATAGGGTAGAGCTGCATCTGCTTTGTTAGTCCTGGCGCATTTGGTGGCAGGGGACAATAGACAGTGTTTGTGGGAGCTCCAGGAGGTCTCATTAAAGCAAGAAGCACAGCCCAGGGTTTGGAGGACAGAAATGTTCTGGGCATAGAGAAGGAGGAGAGCCTCATCCTCTCATGCTATTGATGTCCTTAATTGGGAGAAAAATATGCTGGGGGGTGGGGGGAGCAGTAGAGGGGACCATTGGACATGTGAGATCGCTCACATTGTCCCTCAACAATAAATAGGTGGTACGGAGGAAGGATGGACAGTCAGTTTGGTTTCCTTGGAAGGGTTGCCATGCAAGTGTGAATGACTGGGCATTGACAAATTTAATCTTTCAAATGTAAGCAAATTCTCTTTTAAATCACCAGTTTTAAAGATACAAGACCTTGTTTTCCACATCAACCCTGAAGCCTTCCCTGTATGCCCGTTTTCCGTCAAAATGTTACTGAATTCCTATAATTATCACAGGAGACCAGCAAAAGCCACACAAACATCAACATTTTACCTTTTTTCAGGATCTTCAGTCCATGTCGCTGGCAAATAGGTGAAGAGCAGACAGGTAGGATGGTAAGTACACACTACTTGGCAGTAATTAGCACTTGGTGTAAAAACCGTAGCAAGGTCTCCTCCTTGGAAATATGTATTTTCATAGACCTGAGTCACACATTCTGACATGGAATAACAAAATGCGTAAATTATTAGAGATGGGAGCGCGCACGGTTCACCACGAGAGGGTGAAGCCACCACTCCTCTTTGTCATTGACCTTGCTTTTAAGACAGTCCTTTAGCAGGAGAAGAGGGTGAGTAGTACAGCTCCTCCAAGAGTTTTGTCTTTGCTCTCAAGCAAAAACAGAACTCTCTGGGGTGTCTTCTGCCCCATATCCGTTGCTGGAGTAGGGCAGCTTGAGAGGAGACAGAAGCTCCAGCAGCAGGATGGGCCCCAAGGCAGACCTGCAGGGCAGAGAGGGAAGGGACCTACTGGTGGCAGGTCTCAGGAGCAGCAGAAGCATCTTCCAAGGCAGAGCAGCAGTAAGAGGAAAACCAGAAAAAGGAAGTGTAGGGACCAAAAAGAGCTAGAAACTTGTATGTGAAGACAGCCCTGTTTTGTTTAGGGATGCTCTGAGGCCAAATTCACAGGTGGTGCCACCGTCCACAGTTTCACAGCATTTTATAAACCTGCTGCTCCCTCATAATCCACCTCGAACCCCATCTGACTTGCTTCACAACAAAGAAAATACTGTTACAGGAGTGTCACAGGAACTGTCTATAATAAAAATGAGCTCAACTACTGCTTTGTTTTTTTTTTTTGCTTAGCTAAAAGACAAAGACTAAATACAATATTTTTACAGAATGGGAAGAAACCCAACTGAAAACATTTTATGTAGCTGCTTAATCTGTTACTATAA
>KZ506438.1:155490-173366 GCA_002844005.1 Limosa lapponica baueri
TGCCTCATCATACAATATGCAGTCATACCCATTCATCACAAGCTTCTGTAAAATTTCATTTCTATACTCCATTATCTCTTTTAGAAATTTGTCTCCGAAAAAGGAACATTTTGGTGATAGTTGTTTCATAAGCAAAGTAGTGGGGGGGGGGAAATGGTTTTCTTAAAGCAGCAGTTCTCAAATTTATATATCACACTCCTTCCAAAAGCATACATCATTTTAACTACATCTATATGGGAATCAGTTGGAATTGATGGTGAAGCTGAGAAATAAAGCAGCAAGGCCTTTCAAAGAGGATCACAATGATCACACTCACTTTCGAAAATAAATGCATTTTCTGTCAGCGGGCCTGCTCCTCACACGACAAACGCTCCTGTTTACAGCACCGCGGCCTTGCTCAAATCCACAGAGTTGTTCTTCTGTACAAAGAAAAGAATGTGTTACCAGCTCTATGTTCCTGAATTAATTATTGTTTATTATATTATAGGACATATTTATTATAGGACAAATTATAAAATTTGCTGAGACGAATTCTCAGCTGGTATTGGTCTACAGAGCTTCACTAAAATCCAGAGAGATTACATGAGTAGAGGAGCTAGAAATTCAAAGTGCATAGAATACCAACAACATCTAATATTCCCTAGGCTCAACAGAGGCTCAGTAAGGTTGTCTGAATTCCCCCACTCTATTCACTTAGCTTCCAATAATATTCTGGCAACTAAAGCGGGATATCGTAATTAAGAGTTAGTAATTCAGATGATAAGGTAAAAAGAAGAACTCATCAAAACTTTTTGATAAAATTGAAACATTTTCTATGATAAAAGTACAAAATTCAGGTGAATCATCTGAAATAAAATGGAGTGCTTGCTTCTGTTTTGACTCTGTTTCATTTTGACTTGATATTTAAAAATCCAAAACCTGCTTCAGCCTGAGCTGTCAGCAAGTTCTTTAAGACAAAATCTCCCTGACATACTGCTTTCTGCTGATTTCCATTGCAATTTATGCAAAATCTCATTCATCCATCAAGGTAGCAGGAATTACTAAATTCTTTCACCTCAGGAAATGAATGATTGGACACTACTTTAGTCCGATTTAGGTCTAATTCTGCCTGCCAAAACAAAATCCCACATTTCTTACAGCAGTCTTATTCAAAAAGCAGCTTCATCATGGGAGGGGATCTGCTTTCTGTGATGAGACACTCCCCAGGCATGAGAGGGAACGAGGAAAACCGATGTCGAGGGAATGAGGGAAGGTGCCAGTAAGAAAAGAACAACAAAATTTCTCATTTTTGTGTGCTTTGTGGACATCCTGAAGTATGAGACACACAGCTGAGTAGTGAAGCAGACAGGCCTGAGGGACAGGAGGCCATCTGGAGGGACTTGGACAAGCTGGAGAAGTGGGCCCATGTGAACCTTATGAGGTCCAACAAGGCCAAGTGCAGGGTCCTGCCCCTGGGTCCCCAGTATCAGCACAGGCTGGGGATGGAGAGCAGCCCTGCCGAGAAGGACTTGGGGGTGCTGGTGGGTGAGAAGCTGAACATGAGCCAGCAACGTGTGCTCACAGCCCAGAAAGCCCCCCAGATCCTGGGCTGCATCCCCAGCAGCGTGGCCAGCAGGGCGAGGGGGGGGATTCTGCCCCTCTGCTCCGCTCTGGGGAGACCCCCCTGCAGTGCTGCCTCCAGCTCTAGCCTGTATTCAGGTCTGTAGGTTTGGGCATACAGTTTTTTGCTAAGTGCCTGCCTCTTTTCTCTCAAAATAATTCACATTTTCAAAGGACACTTAATCTCCACAAGCTACACTCCAGGCATGGATCAGAAAAGTCCATTTGACAAAGAAATGATGGAATTATATGTAGCAGAGAACTCCCATTCTCAGAAGAATCTAATATTTTTTAAAATATTTTTTTTTAAGAAAGTGAGGTAATTTAACTTTAATCCATGCAAACTATGAAGATCATCTTCCAAATATGACCTGACTGTGAACTGAGGTAGTCCTATACTGGGAGCTTTGCCAAGGGGTGGCACCGATACTGCTTTTAGAAAAGAAGGTGGAGAGAGATTCGCCAAAGGCTCTTCGAGTCTTGTACCTGCTGGAAGAGAAGCATCAGTGAGATGCCATGTTCAATCACGCACGGCAAGAGGATCTGTAAGCAGGAGCGTACAAACACCTACACACAGGTGTTCGTATTTTGTGGCATGAGGATTAAATATGTAGGGCAGGCAGATGTCTAGTTAGCCACCACTGGTTCACCTCCTGCATGTGTCCAAAACACGCGGCTTTCAGAGCCCAAAAATCATTTTGTGTCAAGGTGGCTGGAAACCTCGTGTCTCCGAGGCAACCCTGGAGGCACTTTGAAGCACCACTACCAGGGAGGTGATACAGAGGGCTTGTTGTCAATTTTCTCCATAACAGCCATAAACCATGATCCAGAAACACACACTCCTTTGCTGTCATCCCAGTAGAAAGCTGTGCCCCTTCTGTCACCATACAAAAGGGCTCTTTATAGGAGACAAAGCTATCAACTCCTTACAGCAAGACAGTCATATTTCAGAAACGGAGCCAGCACCACCCCATGACCAGCATCACTGAGATGACCCTATATGAACTATTACTCAGGAGTAATATTTGGGTTTAGAGTTCAACCACCACCTTCAGATCCAAGCATCAGCAGACACACAGCCAACAGAACAAGATCACAAACAGCTACTATGTCCCTGCAGTTTTTATTGCACAATATTTTATTGTCCCATTACTTTATCAGGAAACCTGGCAAGGCTCTGATGCGTTCCTAAGTCCTACAGGGTTAAAAAAGAAATTTAAAAAAAAAAAAAAAAGGAAAAAAAAGGATTGTTGTGACCTATAACCAACAACTACACGCCACACGAGTCAGGTAATAAAAGCATACGCTCTACACATCGCAAGGTATCTAACATCTACCCTGCAGGCACAACGTTCCTGTTCTTTCAGTATTGATTTCCTCTATTTCCTTAGCAGCCTCAGCTTGCTGCAGAACCAGTTCTCACAACAGACGACGACAGGCCACCGCCTTTTCAGAACAGCTCTGATCACGAAGACCCACGGGATTACACCAGTGCTCATCTCGGCAAAGATACCATGTGCAGATTAAATGGGCATTTTCTACTTTGGTGACCCCGTGCCAGCATTTGAGCCCATGTACTTTTAATAATGAGCTTCTCATTACAGTTTTATCCAGGTTTTGTCTCAATTATTTTTCTCATTCCCATCAGATTATAAAGAAATTACAATTTACTTGATATCCCATTATATGAGAAGAGTATGGAACAAAAACAAAGCACAAGCAAAAATACCGTTGTAGATAGATATCACAAAAAAAGATCTCCTTATGGAGAGAATTGTTATATTTGGTCCATTTTAAAAACTGCTTCCACAAAATAGATCCCACAGAAGAAAATGAATTAATACTAGTTTTTAATTGTCTGCAAAGTCCTCATTTTAAGGACATGGTTTAACAAAACACGAGGCACCTCTCCAGGTTTCAGCTATGTACCAAATGTCCTGAGAAGACATATTCTGAATGCAAATCTTGTATGTCTGCAAAGCTCACATTACCAAGTACCCAGAAGCATTAAATAACTCCTTAACTTAAGAGTCTCTTTGGAAAACGTCTCATTTGTTTTATGTTTATTAATGTAAGAAGTTGTCTTGAAAGTTCTCTCATTATAAAGAAAAAAAATTACAATCAGCCCTGTAAGCTTAAATTCCTGTTATTATCCAGCAATGAAACCCGTCTTTAAAAATGAAGGCCGAAGAATGTGACCATATTATCATTGTTACACAACTTCTGTTTTCTTAATGGAAAAAGAAAAGTAGCAATTCCAATAAATGATTTGTCAAGGTCTGAGATTTCATTTATGTAAGCTAAGAAGTTAAATCCTTTCTTTTTATAAGATCCTCAGAAAATGGTATAACCTAGGTTTATCAGAATATAAAGAATTCAGCAGTTTCAAGGAAACCTCTCATTTACTTGTTAAACATAGGAATTATTTTCTCGCTATTCTGATGCTCTACAAAGCACAGCAGTATCCCAGGTATTAAACCACTAAGTGTTGTTAAAAGGACACAAGGAAAGACAAAAGAATCTGTAAAGGCCAACAAAACCAATAAGGGCATACTACCTCCTTCCTTGCTCTGTAGCACACTAATCATTAGAGGTGGACCAGTCCACATCAGCCGTATCATCTCTGACCTCCAGCTTCTCACCAGTTGCCCTCCGCAGGTCGCTCACAGCCCCAGAACAACCTAAAGGTGACAGCATACCTACGATCCCCTCCACCAACCATGGTGGCAAAAGCGACTGCTCCATCAGGAGAAAAAGACGATGGTGTGGTTATCGGTGTGCAGCCTTCTTTGTGCAGTGCCGGGGGTCACGCTGGGGTAACACACACCAGCCAAAAGAAGTGCCAAAGCACAGGGCAGAAGTAGAGTAATAGAATGGTTTGGGTTGGAAGGGACCTTAAAGATCACCCAGTTCCAACCGCCCTGCCCTGGGGCAGCCCCTCTGAGCATCTTTGTGGCCTCCTCTGGACTTGTTCCAACAGGTTCATGTCTTTCTTGTGCTGAGGACTCCAGAGCTGGACGCAGTACTCCACGTGGGGTCTCACCAGAGCGGAGTAAAGGGGACAGAATCACCTCCCCGAAGTAAAGGGCACACCAGCTAGAGGACCTCAGTTTGATCCGGCACCAGCTTTTCCTCCAGTGCTCACAGAAGTAATGGAGAGCCTGTTCTCCAGCTGCATGGTTCCTTGCAGATTTTGACCTGACAGTCAGAATCTTTCACAAGCGCTTTGTTCCATCACTGTAATTCCTCTTTAACATCAACTAGCAAGGAATTCTCTACGTGGCCTTCAGGACCCCAGAATGCAACAGCAGAATGGCCCATGGTTTCAGCTTTGACTAACACAGTAAAATCTGTTTGATTGATCACCCCAGAGAAACTGATGGTAAGACATAATTATCCATCAGTAACTTACCTGCATTCAGCCATGTAACTTTCACAGATATAATTTCATTCCGTATTGAGGCACAGAAGAAGTTTATTCTCAAAACTGATAATAATACAGTGTTTCTGTCAGTACGAAATCCTGTGTGTAACTTGCACAGTATCTAGTTCATGGTATGATTATACAGATTAATGCTTGTGGTACACTATGCTAAAAAGTAATTCAGAGCACTCCCTACTTAAGAACTACTGTAAGTGCTTACAAAGGAGGACTGAAACTATCAGAGATATCTGCTCTGCAGTCATCACCAGAACAGGAAAAAAAATGTGCCATGTGAAGTATTGATCACTTACACCTTTCAGAACCAAAGAAACCTGAAAACGATACAAAGATATGAGAGTATCAGTTACCTCGCAAATGCTATGGAATATAACCAGATCACTCTATATAACATGTTGTTACCACCATAATTTAAGGTTTTTTGCACTGTTGCAACAAAATAGTTTCATCTGAGTAGATAAGGCACTAAGATTTGATGTTTAAAGATTAGCACTTCAAAGATGAACACAAAGTTCACATGTACTAGAAAAGTAGAGCAATTTAGGGCTATTACAACATCTTCTTTAATGAAACAATCAGTAAAAAACTTCAGTTTCAATAAATTGCTGGACTGCAATCGAAATACCTGATTTCAAAACATATCTCAGCCTAAATAGCTTGGAAGTTTTTGGAAAATAAAATCTTTAATTTCCTTTCATTCTGGTCCAGCCTCTGGCCTCCTCTTCAGTTTAATCCAGATGCCATTACTTGGACGAAGAATCAGTTCTCCAGTTATACCAAGCTCTTCTGGCTTGTGACATGATTCCACCCAGAAGCGCCGCAGGATGAGGGCTAGAAGAGCTTTCTCCTCCATTTGTGCAAAGCGCTGACCTACGAATTACAGGGCAGCGAAAAAGAAAAAGAGATGTTAATGTCAGATTGCATCAACAGCTGCTGCATTTGCATGCTCACAGCGATACCCCTAGGAACACCGGACAGCAAGGACTGCCTCGAGAACAGAACTGGCTTTTAGGCCTAAATTGAGGTCATACGGATACTGCTGAAATGAGCATTTTTCTCTGCATGATGACTCTGGCCTTCCTGGGACAATCCCCAGCACATCCTCCTTCCCAGAGTACACAGAATTCAAGCAAAGAGGAAACAGTCAACACCTCTCATGCCTCTTGGATGGTTGACCAACTAGTTGACCAACAAGTGGAAGGTGTCCCTGCCTGGGGCAGGGGGGTTGGAACGACATGATCTTTAAGGTCCCTTCCAACTCAAACCATTCTATGATTCTATGACTAGGCAGGGTGGAATGGATGAAAGACCAGAACAGAAGATGCAGCACAGGGACTGCAAGGAGAGACAAATCCCACTGTTCCATATATGCAGGGAGGAGCAAAGGAGCTACAACTGCAACAGAATGACGGACTGACCCTCCTTCAAAGAACACCAAGCACCACACACACCAATGATCTGCTAGCACAGAGGGCAAAGTTCAATTTACATTGCAGAGAAAGGTGGAGGAGGAAAGGGGGGAACAGGGAAATAGGAGGAAAACCAAACCAAGTGTCATAATCCAGGTAGTTCACACAAACAAAACTGAAAATGGGAACAGGACACAAAATCCAGTGCTAAAAACTTCTTCTGTGCTCCCCTCTGTATATACACAGATGGATGTCTGTACGTATGTATACAGTGATGTATTATTTCTGCAATGATATTAATGAACCACCTCACCTGCATATATTCCTGTACACCCAGGAACTAGCTAGGCTTGTAATATTAAATTAAATTCCTCTTTGGAACATGGAAAGACCCAGCCTGCTGTTCTTATGGAAAGGGCACTTATTCCCAAGGACACAAATTAAAAACACACAAAAAACCCAGCCCTACTCCCTCCAGAAGAAAACAAACAAAACCAAAACCCCAGAAGAAGTTTTTGTAAATGGCATGGCAATTTCTGGATGTTCCCTATCTGCACTTAAGATCAGTACAGGGAACAGTTTTTCATGTGTCCTACAATATAAACAACACCACCTCTACAGTGAGCACTGGTAAATGCCAAGTCTCTCAGCGGCATTTGAAGAGCTAACAAGTTCTGGGATGACACTGACTCCTGGGAATAAAGGAAAACCTTAGGAAGAAACAGGCACCAGGCTTGCAGGGAAGACAGTGCCCAAAATTTGGAGGCCAGGAGTTTTCGAGAATTTTGGCAATTTTGGGTAGTGGGGGACATGACCAGCAGGCACATCAAGACTTCAATTTTTGTCACGGTCACCACGCCAAAAGCATCACTGTCACATCACAAGGGCTTGGTCTTCAGCTACCTACCAATGCAGTTCCTGGGACCAGCTGAGAAGGGCACATAAGCATACGGGTGCCTCCCCTTACAATTTTCAGGGAAGAATCGCTCGGGCCTGAACTCCTCTGGGTCGGGGAAGATCTCGGGGTCTCTGTGCAGGGCATAAGTTATGACAAGAACACTTGCACCTTTTGGTACTTGATATCCTCCTAAAGAGAAAAAGGAAAGGTAAAAGAAGGGTCAAAACAACAGCAAATAAGTGACTTCCTATACACAATAGCACAGTGAAAAATAAAAGAACGCTGTCCTTTTCTTGGGAAACACCCCTGCTGAGGAGATGCTTCCATAGGAAGTGGCAAACGCAGGACACTACTTACTAATACAGCAGTCCTCTCTCAAAGTACGGGCAAACAGTGGAACTGAAGGGAAGAGCCGAAGGGCTTCCTTCACAACACACTCAAGGTATCGAAGCTTCTTCAAATCGTCCATTGTAACAGGACGCTCAGTGTTGCCTGTCCAAAAACAAACCGGAGGATGAGCAAGACCAAAACTCCCCAGTTTTGGTTGAACTTACTCATCCCAGCTCCCTCTGTGAACTCTCACCATGCACCAAGACCACATAGGAAAGGGTGCCACACATACATCAAATATGCATGCCTTGCACCTAAGACGTTTGATTGGCTGTAGTCTCCTATAGATGTTCCAGCACCCGTCCCAATCACCTCTAGCTATTGAAAGCTCCAGAAGGGCCACAAGGCATGTTCCTACCTTCCCTTCTATATACATCTAGGCCTATAACGTGCCACATCCCCACTCACAAATGCAACCATCACCACAACCCCAACGAAGGGGGAATGGAAACATACCAAACACCTCGTCCAGTTCTCTGTGAACCTTCTTCTGGGCTTCAGGATTGTGTCCAAGTAAGTACAGGGCCCAGTTCATAGCAGCTGCTGTTGTATCATGGCCCTAGAGGTCCAGATTTACAAAGACATTCATTTTAACACTATTCCTGTGCACAAGCAGGCTTTGTAATTACTTAGGTGTGCAGGCAGTATGGAAAGTGAGACTAATTAGTCCCACCACCACATGAAAAACAAATATCAAGACTGAAGAACTCTATCCAACACGCTGATTATCAGGATATAAGATGACCCATGATTCTGTCAGGTGCCTGAAAACTGACCAAAAGAGAAAAGTGTTGAAATAACCCAAGCAAACATCCCTTTCCTCTGCCTCCCAGAAGCTGCATGAACTATCAGTATCTACACAATGAAACAGATGTATTTTCATCTTTTTGGTTACCGTCCAGTCAGCAACGTAACATCTGGGGGGCCAACAACTACCACAGGAGAGACACAATGGACACAATCTGTAACCTTTACAAAACTGTCCAAAAAAGGGTCTAATGAGACACAGTGCAGTGATCATAGGAGGGAACACTTCTTGGTTTCCTATGAGAAGGGGATCAGCTACTACAGTTCTCAGCACTGCATAAAAACTTGGAAAAGAAAGAAAATAAAGGGAAAGCAAAAAAAAAAAAAAAAAGAAAAGAAAAAAGAGGGGAACAGAAGAGGGAAAAGTTCACTAACACAAGTGCATTTGTTGTGAAGTTCAGGATGCTGCACCTCTCCAAAATCCAGCTATGAAGTAGTACAGGAATGGCAAGATGGGAAGAGAGTTTCAACAGCAGTAATACAACTCTGAATTAAACTCTTCTGACGTATAATTCAGGTCCACCTGATGGAAGCGTGTGGAAAACTTGTGAAAGTCTTGTTTAGATCCTTCATTGGACAGGCAACCAGAAATGAGAAGACAGTATACCAACGCATAGTTGATGACAGAAGCAGGAGGCTACAGCCAACATGGCGAGGGACAAAATGTGAGGACAGCTGACAAAATGCAATGTAAAACAATAAAACCATTTTGTGCTCTCTTTAGCGTTAATGAGACTTGTCACAGGAGCCACGTCAGCCATTAAGCTCTTATTACTCACCTGTTTTCATGAGCAGAGCCTGCTCAGGTAGGCAGGGCCTGCCATGTGTGTATTGCCCAACATTTTGCTAGGGCACAGAATTCTGGATCAAATGTTTCTATCCTTCAGTAGTTTCTATCCTAAAGAGATTTCCTCTTGGGCTTCCAGGGCTAAAATAACTTCAAACTAAAAGCAACCTCCTGAACTAAGAAAAGGAGTCATCACTACCTGCAAAAGGTGAATCTCAGGTTCTGGGGGGAAAAAGAAAAACAAAACCAGCCCCCCAAAAACCAACAAACCAAAGGGTTCCTTGGGTACCTCAAACATGAAAGTATCCACTTCCTCACGAATGTCCTTGTAGCTCAATTTGTTCCCTTCATCATCTGTTGCACTCAGCAGCATGTCCAGGAAAGCCAGTCTCTTTCTGGAGCCCCTTTCTTCACAGTTTCCATCATGCGTCGTTTGCTTGGTGTTTTCAAGTTCTGCAGCTTTTTCTGCAATGACCTGAGATTAGAATAATTAGATTAGATATGATGCACGCAGTACATGCACACAGCCTACATCACAAAGGTTCATCACAACTTGTTCATTAGAACAACATCTGTAGCAATCTAAGTGAGCTAGTTAGCATGGCTGTTAGAATTAGCTCACAAACTTCAACTGACTTTTTGCGTTAGAAGGTGAAATAAGACCAACCCCTCTTGTCCCAAGCAATAGAATGAACCTTGAATAGCCTTTGTGTGATCAAGAAAATTGATAGCCAAACTATGCAAAGAAGTTGTTTATCATCAAGAAGTGTAAGCACATCCAGAGTATCTGGAACAAGCCAATTGTGAATGCCAACAATAGTGACAGCGAATCAAAAAACACCTCCACAATTTGAACAGACTGGTCACCAGGAAAATACTCTCTTCACTATCCAATAACTATGGAAAGGATCACATCTCCAACCTCTGGGGAACCCAGGAGACCAAAAAGAAGCCAGAGCACCCCACAACTCTGCATCAGGATTACACAGCGTGGCCGGAGCCACTACACTAAAGCTTCCCAAATTTTCTTCAGTATGAGAGCAATAGTTGAACTTCCCTTTTTTTAGGTCAAAGCACAGCCCTGGTGATTTCCTGCTGTCACCACCGTTGTCATATCAAAGGGTTCTGTTTTGCTGTTAAACTGGTATTGCTCTTGACAACAAAATAATTAAAAACAAAGGCTGTAGAGTATGTAATTCTGTTCAGAGGAAGTACTGAATGGGAAAAAAAATATATACGTTGTTTCCCTCACTGAACACACACATATAAAAACACATATTGAACGACCTTTTGTCTCAGTGCTGTCAGCATTTACACTAGGTGATATTATTATTATTATTTACTGTTCCTTTGTCATCGTCTAAGATTTGGCTTCTTATACTCAGTGCACCAGCCCAGCATGGGAAGAGAGTAAGTGTTACCTTAGGTCCCTTTAAGAGCCTCTCTCATGCCTCACTGCTGCCATTGCCAATAAAAGGAAGCAAAACATGAACTACTTAAAAACAAAGCAAAGTCAATGTGGCTCGTTATATGCAGTGAAAGTTCAGAGATTATTTCCTTTGTTGTGGGTATTGATACAACGCCATCGTGGGATACATAGACCTATTTCAGGGAGAGCAGCCTGCCTGGTAACATCCTAACAGTAGATTTGGGGAGGGCAACTATTGGCAAGAATAGCGTGGGAACTATGCTGTTCTATGGGAAAGCTGGAGAGGGACTTTTTACAAGGGCATGCAGTGATGGGATGAGAGGAAAAGGCTTCAAACTGAAAGAGGGGAGATTTAGATTAGATACCAGGAAGAAACTTTTCACTATGGGGTTGGTGAGGCACTAGCCCAGGTTGCCCGGAGAAGCT
The DNA here is from genome assembly GCA_002844005.1 of Limosa lapponica baueri. Classification (NCBI taxonomy): domain Eukaryota; kingdom Metazoa; phylum Chordata; class Aves; order Charadriiformes; family Scolopacidae; genus Limosa; species Limosa lapponica. The sequence goes on from KZ506438.1 coordinate 166,678, forward strand.
GTGGCTGCCCCATCCCTGGAGGGGTTCAAGGCCAGGCTGGATGGGGCTTTGAGCAACCTGGTCTAGGGGGAGGTGTCCCTGCCCACGGCAGGGTTGTTGAAACTGGGTGATCTTTAAGGTCCCTTCCAAGCCAAACCATTCTATGATTCTCTTTGGTGAGAGAAAGAGGTGTTACCTGCACAGTCTAACATGGTGAGAGAATACTGCATTTTATACCAAGCCAGTGACATATGCTTAACAGTTTCTGTGTCAAAGTGTCTTACTGCTGGCGTGGGGACCTGCTTGTGTTTGCTCATCTCAGCAGCTCTGCTCCACATAGGGGAAAACGAAGACAGGCTTCAATTTCTGAGGGCTGGACCAAGTGGCATTACCAAGCAGAGCCCCATGCTTACTGCTCCAAACTTGGCAGAGAGGTATTGCAGGTGATTCAGATGGGGAGCATCTGGGGCAGAACGAGAGTTCAGTGAATTCCTATTGTTTGTTTCAGTTGTCAAAGACCCACCCATAAGTCCTGTTACTCCCTTGGAGTACTATACTCCCTTGCTTAAATACGACAGAGCTCCTCATGGAGAAGTCAGCTGTTGTCTTCTTTTCAAGGAATTCCTCAGCATCCCAACAGAGAGATAGTTCACCTCTTAATAGATGCATATCAAGGGGGCTGAACCTCACGCCCATTTGGAAACTCTCTACTGAGTGCAAGACTGCGCTCCAACAACTACAATGTACCACTAAAAAATAAGATTAAAAAAAAGAATGTATACTGTATCTGTAAAATTGTGAAGGATCTTGAGGTTCCTCTCATGCTCTCTTCCTTCCTTGAACAGCATGTATAGAAGATCAGGCCAAAGCCAAGGGCTCTTCTGTCGCTGCTGGATTAGATCACTCATCCTAGGGGCACAAAAGTTACATCATGTAACATTTCTTGACAAAAAAAATTTACAGCATGCTTTCAAGAACCAAAAAAAATTTCTAGCTCTCCCAATGAGATGGAACTTAACATGTTGTGTGGGTTTACACCCATTCATCTGACGGGCAAGCTGTTCATATTTGTTCCTTGATTTCAAACCATCTCAACATTTCTGTAGCCTGTCCCAGCATCACTGTGATTTATATATTTAAGCAGTGATCCCCGAGAAGGAGAGCATACTCTCATTTAGCGGGAATCCTCTTGAAACAGACATATTAAGTCCCCTGATCCAGTCCCAGGCCACATCAGTAAAGCACTGACCACACTGAAAAGTTACGTACAACCTGAAGAGACTACTCGTATCAGGGCTCCAGAATATCTGCTCCGTGACCTCAAACAGCAATCTAAAAGCATTACATTTCTACTTAATTATCCAGACACCATACACGCCAGACAGCACATGAAAAGTATTTGGAATAAAGATTATGAGACTTCAAGTATGCTCAAACACAACCGGAGTACTTTTGGAAGGGCTGATTGGCATTGTTTTTCAGCTCTTGCACATGCTTTTGGCTGCAGAAACAGACTTTGAGGAGTAATTATTACATTTAGACCAACTTCAGGCCGGCTTTTGGTACCATTTGGGAAAGGCCAAGGAACCGATGACAATCAAACTCTCTAATTCTACCCCCCTTTTATAACACACCTCTCTCAACACACCCCATCAAAAGCTAGGAGTGAGATGCCACAAGCAGCTACATCTCACCTAGGCTGACACACCAGTGTGGTAGGAATATAAGCCATGCTTTTCCTAATACATTGGGCAGTCACATACAATTTTAATGGTGTAAATACTGCCATCAGCAGCAGTGTCTCAGCTTTAACACGCTGCCTAAACCAGCAGCCTCCCAATTCTGCCAGTCATGAAACACTGCAGCTCCCTATGTTTTTTTTAACCTCCTGTACCAATGGATTAACTAAATAGCAGCTGATGCCCTCTTCAAAGCCTCAGCCTCCCATTGCATATGTTCATCAGAAAATGCATCAAAATCTGCAGGAGTTTTTCCTGCCTCCTTGGCTTTCTACATTCATCTGTGAGCCCCCTGACCATCTCTCCTAGCTCACAGCAGATGAACCCCTGGCACCAGCAGCATCAACTCCAGCCCAGCTACAAAGCAGGCAAGGAAAATGTCCATTTACCTGTAGATAGCACGAACATACTCAGAATCCTTATTCTCCTGAGCACCCACGTTCTTGCCCATCGCCGTTTCTAGGAGGAGGAAATCATCAACAGTTCATGAGTGCTAAGTGAGATGCCATCCCTGTACACAATGAGTTACTACTGCTCCCACCCTCTGTCACCACAAAGTCTTTTTGATAGACAAATACACACATCCCTCTCCAGGTGATGAGCTCGCTTTACATTTCCATGCCCAGGAAACCTGCTCCTCAACACCACCTCACGTCAGAATGCCACCTCTGCCCTGCTCATTCCAGTAACTCACCTCCTCAGATGCACACAAGGAGAAAGGATGGCCTTGGGAGGGTGGAAATGCATTCACACAATATGCAGGGACATTTCTCTTCAATTATCTCCTTACACAACACAGCTGTACTCATGAGCCTTTGCATCATTCACAGCTCCCCCCACAATAACTGAAGAGAACTCACCACAGATGATATCAAGGGCACATAGAGTGATGTCTAGAAAGACATCAAATGGTTCCTTGTCAACATGCTTCTCAAGTTTCTCCAACAAAATACTTCCTTGTTCATTCATAACCTCTAGAAAGTCATTTAAGATTGCAAAGTGGAACGTGGGAGTTATCATCTTCCTCCGTGACCGCCACTTGTCTCCAGCGCTGCAAAATTAACAGCGAGATGGAAGGGTTAAAAACTCCAAGTCAAAAATAAAACCCTCACCATCACGGGAAGTACACAGTGGAAAACTGCAGCCTGGAACACCTTCACAGATGGACACGCTGTAGATGACACTTCAGCCTGATCATAGCGCTCCCCCGAAAGAGCAAAACAGAAATATCTTTAGCTCCAGCTCTCTCCAAAGCACAACCCACCCTTTCTATAGCTGCTCTTAACAAAAGGACATGCCAACAAGCCTTCAGGCAACACAGCCTCAGAGCTGCTCGGTGGACAGGCTCAGAGGGATGGCTCAGAAGCCATCTGTAGGAAAAATCAGCTGTTCAGCATCAAGGCCTCAAGTCATCACATTGTTTCTATGAATCGCCACCCATGCTTGCCTTCATCCGCTTACTAGGAAATGAGGATTGCAGAGAACTGGACATTACCCAAATTACTGCCTCGAGGTCTGGCTACAAAGTGCTTCCTTGGACACAGGCAACCGCCTCCCACATGTCAGTGAAAGAGCACAGAGCCACAGCGTGACACCAGCTTCCTGGGGGTTCTTGTTCGCTTTTTCTGAATCACATGCCCCACAGCCCCACAGCTGGCAGCTCTGCTTACAGGGGCAGCCATCACACCACTTCTCCTCTTAACCTGCATTTGGGGCATTGCTCAGGCCAGCTTATCAGCTTGCTGTGTACCACTACTGCCCTTAGGCAGCAAAGACTGGAACTTCCTCCTCCATTACATTTTTGCAAGCACAAGGAAGTCAAAACACTTCTAAAAGTCTACTGGAAAGAAAACAACCAGTAAGGAAGAAGACTAACGGTGAAGATTCACCGTGCCTGATGCCCATGGACCTCAGTTCTCTGCACTTTGCTACTGATTACTGCTTTCTTAAGGGCCATGAATGAAACTCAGGATAAAAGGTATTCCTCATCCTCTCCCATAAACTTGCACCTCCCACAACATGTGATCACAGCTGGCTTTACAACACCGTGGTCCCATCAAAAAGCACAAGGAGTTCAGCCCTGAGGGCTCCAAACAGGCAACAAAACTCAACTGCTAACACAGGGACCTTGACCTTCTCACACAAACACAGAAGAGGCACAAAGGCACCAGAGCCACTTTATATTCACCTTCCTCTGACTCTTGAATATCTGCATCATCCAGAGCAAACCTTCCTTGACCATCCCAGGACCAGAAGACACCAAGTCTTTGTATTACTGCTCCCCCCTCTCCCCACTTCTGAGGGAAATAACGGACAGTGTGTAGATACTCTCCCATCCCACCCCAAAGCATCACCAATCTCAGGCCCATCCTACTGGTATGCCACATCACTAGCTGAGATAAGTGATGCACATAGTCACAGTTCTGCCCAGGGTGACCACTCTACACACATCACAGCATTCAAAACATCCACACTGAAGACTAAAAGACACTACTTGCCATAGGCTACAACTTCCCAAAACTCACATTGATTTCAAGCCTCTGGGCAAAATAGTAACAAGGGTCAAATTTGCCAAGAAACAGGTAACACCAAAAGATTTTTATTAGACATTAGCTGCTAAAGAGCAACCAAGACCATCACAAGGAGTAAGACTTCTACAGCTATCATCTACATCTCTGTCCAGCGATAAACACAGCATTCCTTCCACCAAGCCCTCTTCCTGTCATATACCCATTTCAAAAAAGCCAGCAATAGCATTTCACCATACCTTGTCAGAAGTCCCGTGCCCAGCCACGGGTGCAGGAAATGGTACAGGTACGATTTTTCTATGTGTTTCGAACTGCTCAGAATAACCTGTCAGAAAAAATGAAAGGAGAAGAAAAAACATCACTTGTTAGATGGAGAGAGATTTCTTCAGCTGAGATTACTTCACACAACCTCAGTTCCTCCATAAAAATGCCCTAAGCCTCAGTATAATGCAAGATATTTCAGTACAAGCTGGTACACAGGGAGAACATTGAGTTCATACCCTCAAGCCCTTCAGTAAGTATCCCAATCCTGAGAAAAAATGAAATACTCAATACTCCCACTCCCCTTATCTTCCTGAAAAGAGAAAAATCTGTGTTACGAAGCCACAGACAGAGCTCAGAGAAAACCCAATGGTTTCCAGACTTAACCAAGCTCACAAGTACCACCACCTCTTCAATAAACACTCCAACCAAGAAACAACTCTGTCTTCCCAGTTCAAGGACCATCATTGCCAGTAGCAAAACTAATGACTACATTTCATGGCATCGAGACAGACCCACCAAGTTCTAACACAGAAGTCAGCCAGACACACATTTCATAATGTTCTGTCCTTATTTCAGTGGCCCCATCTTCCCTGCTATCTGCTTGTCCGTTTTGATCTTGGGAGTAGAATTTTTCACACGTGAAAACAAAGCTAAAGGAGACGTTTCTTTGTATAAAACATACTGAGTCACTGCTTTCATTTGCTGAACATCTTCAGTACTTTTTTTCCCCCCGAGACTAGGCCTTTTATATTCTTCCACTTTCAGCCTTTCTTTAGCATGGGGTCAGAGGACAATCTCAAGTAAAATCAGTACAAGCCCTTTTTTTGCAAAAATTACAGCAAGGGAATAGAAACTAACAGTTTGGACGCTGCTTGGCATGACAGTAGAATAGACAGGAGACAAGCACACTCACCTCCACACTGTCAGGGTGATACAAAATCATGACAGGCAATGGTCCTAACCAAAGCTTGAACAATGGCCAACTCCTGAACTCTTCAACGTAAATTTGTAGTTGTTTAAAAAAACCTGGAATGAAAAAAGCAGATTAGAATTTTTTCCAAAAGGGGGGGAGGGGGGGAGAGCTGCAAGCAAGACTTTTGTAACGAACTCTTTTTTACCATATGCCCTGTAATTCTTCTTCTGTGGTAGTTTTATCTTGCTACGATGACCAAGCAGGATATTTTGCACCTATCCATTAGCTGTAGCGCAGGAGCATTTCTTTACGGCTGCACTCTTGAAGACACTCTGCTCTGGAGAAACCCCTCCCAGCTGTAGATAAGGCAGTTTGATTTAAGCAGCCTCAAAGCACTGCAGCATGGGCCTTCTGTATTGTGACGCGCTTTGTAACAACTAGCCAAATCAAACTTCATCAAGGCTATGGTTATATTTTGGCTTATTTCACACTAGCCAAAATGCTGTACCGAGAGGCTTCTTTACTTTCCAAGTACAGCGTGAAGCCTCTTCCCGTCTGAGACCTCATTGACAGGATTAAACTCCACTCTTGCCCTTACTGAAGGGTAAGTGACCTCTTACGGGGCCACCGTGGATTTGGCAATTCAGACGTCCCCATCTCTAAGGGCACAATGACTCATAGGATCATTTATGCCAGGGACCACCTGAGAGATACCACTGCTGTCTAGCTGCCAGTTGGACTTCATACCAGTTAGTTCAGCAACCCAGCCAACTCTCCATCCACATTATTATCCACTTATCCAGTCCACATCTTGTTAGTTTAGCTACACAGAAAGCATGGGAGATGGCATCAAAGATCTCGCTGAACCAAATTAAACACCTACTAAACATCTACTGCTCTTCCCTTGCTCACAGACCCAGCTGTCTCATCACAGAGGGCAACCAGGTTCATTCTGCAATTCTATTCCGCTATCAGGATATTCAAGGATTAAACATGCCTTTGCCCTTTCAGAAATCAGATTAAACAATAAATTACTCCCTCCAATGGCTCTGCAGAGTTGAAAATTCAAAGGTCTCCAAATCAAAGGAAAAAAATAATTTTTTTTTTCCTAATAGATACCCAAATGCAGCATTTGCTAGTGTTAGGCAAAGTTCTAATGACAACTCATCCAAAAGGCTTAAGAGTGTCAGATTATTTTGCCTTTTTTTTTTTTTGTATTTTTTCCTAACATCACCATGATTAAAATACCACAACTTTCCAGCATTT